>SDVV010021802.1:0-13062 GCA_016164225.1 Gammarus roeselii
AACTCGAATAATCATTGGGCCCTCGTCCCCTTCCCAACCTTCAGCAGGGCACCAGAGAGTGCGCGACGACTGGCCGGTCTTACATATCAGCAAACACTAATGTGTTTGGGATCTTAAGTACGGTTTGACTTAGCCAGTCTGCCATGTGGAAGTTCCAATTTGTTCTACGGGGTCATTAGTACGGTTAGACACCAGAGTCCACCGTGTGGATACCTCGAGAAATTATAGTTGTCAATCTCTCAAAATCCTGCAGAACTTTGCTAACAAGACCAGCAATAGTTGAGGGTGAATCATATTACCATCAACAGTTTAGGGTGGATAAATTTACCATCAAACATTGGAAGGGTGGATTATTATACCATCAACAGTTGGGGTGGATCATTTCATCAACAATAGTTAGGGTGAATCTTATTACCATCAACAGTTTAGGGTGGATAAATTTACCATTAAACATTTGAAGGGTGGATCATTATACCATCAACAGTTAGGGTGGATCATTTCATCAGCAATAGTTACAGATGCATCTCATAAAGTGAGGCGTCCGACACCCCACTAACATTCAATTGATAATTTTCTAACTAGCAAGCTGTTTACTCAAAGCCACTTGTATTCACTAACCGGTCGATGAATGCTTCGCAGACGAGTGCCTGCAGTGCAGTTATCAATCGGTGAAGAGGCTGCAGCGATAAGAAACAAGGGCGTCAAGATTAGTGTGAGTGGAAGCTAGTCACTAGACAAAGGTACATAGAAACTTCAGTTAATATATAGACATCAACAAGATCAGTCCCGAAAGATCAAGTGCATCATAATGACAGACTCTAATTCAAAACCAAAAAATGCTGCTTAATAAATTGAGATTCGGCAAAGCAGCATATAATATGAAATTTGAAAGTGATATTAAGGTGCCAAGATTTGCAAAATAAATTTCGTCAACCAACCTAATTGGATCAGAGATTTGATCAGCAAATGTGTAAATTAGGCCAAAGTCAATCAGTTTTAGTAACTGATTGACTCGAAAACGCATTCAGTACTGCTTTGTCCGAAATTGCTTCTGACGATATCCTGCACAAACAATCGATAGTAGTAAGTTCCTCGAGCTTTGGAAGCATGCAGAATTCTTTCATAGGTTGATCAGAAAAAAAAACATCAAATACATTTTCAGCTCTGGTAAGCAGATAAGAATCATCATAACAAATCTGCAGTATAGAATTCATGACATCGTTTGTAGTAGATCAGGTCATGCATGTGTTCAAGTAGCAGATTTCCCCGCAAGACTTACTGCGCGAGTGTAAGGAGAAAGGAGACGTCAATCCATTTGTTGAGAAGCCGAGAGGACACTTGGAAGGAACCAAAACTTGCGGGGACCTGAAAGAGAACAAGAAGTCAGTTTGATCAATATCTGTCTGAAGATGAAAAACTGTCAATGTTATGAAGTTAGGAAAGATCGAAGATGAAAACGTATTTGGGATCACAAGTACAGCTTGACTTGGAAGTTAGCCGTGTGGAAACCCCAATTTGCTCTTCGGGATTCTAAGTGCAACTTGACTCAGAAGTCAGCCGAGTGGAAGACCCAATGCTTCCAGGAAGGCATATTCAAATGGGAGAATAAGAAATCGACATACCACTTTGTGCAATCATAATCGTGAGCCCTTGGTGAGCAAGTTGTTTAAAAAGTGGTCATCAACTACAACCGTGCTATGTAGTCAAGCCTTGCCATTTTGAAGCATCTTCCTACAACTTTCGGTGTCAACCCTAATTGAAAAAATTAATGTGACCAGTGTGTAGTGTCTGACAGGTGCCAGAAGTCAAGAGACTGCTGGGGTTTATTGGAGACAGTTGCTATGCCCGCAGTAGAGAAACAGCCAGCGCTGGGCTGCTAGCTCTCAACCCATGGGCAAGAAAGAAGACGGGGCAAGGGAACAACGTATGAACACGAAATGCAGCGCAATAAAGAATTGTCAAGAAAGAGGTTGGTTGACGTCGAGGCGCACCTCCTTCCTCTTCTGCGCCCGCGCGAACCCAAAACTTGACCGCTCAACACAGGAAGGTCCGGGTCAGAACATACGAAAAAACACACGGAGTCAGCAGTAGGTCCGCTATCTTTGTTAGCAACAAGATATGTTAGGGAAACAGCAGCACAGTACATCACGGAATAGTAGGCAAACATGATACACCGCCATCCCGTGCCGGTAGCAGCTAGTGATGTTATCAAGGTTCAGTTTCGCCAGTGCGCACAGAACGTGGCCGCCCCCTACCAGCTGTGCGCGCTGAGTCCCCTGACACTGCGGCGGCAGAGCGGTGGTGTGTGCACAGAAGATGACGCACATGGAAATCATTCAAGTAACGAGGCTCAATTGGCGTCTACGGTCAGCGACATTCAAAGAAACTTAAGCGTGCACCCAATGATGTAGCTAAAAGATTAATAGGTATTTCAAAAGTTTTTTCAACTCATCGGAGAGAATACCCAATTGATTATTTTCTTAAAATATCTATACTAATAAGCCGTCTATTTTGCAGGAGTTTCTGAATTGTTAACAAAATTTTCTCAATAATTTGCGACATCATATCCACTCTTTCATACTTGTTCAGTTCAAGTGCCAGTTTCAACACTCACCAGTTAATATGTGTATCGTCAACCTTGATGCTTCCTTCCACGCCCTATGACTAGCAGTGAAGGGAGGGTCCTGATGAGGGGAAATGACCACCATTATTATCTACATTGCAGGCCATGTGTTGCCAGCACCAGTCCTGTCACTAGTCAGAGATCTTGGTGGAACGTCAACACAATTGTTTCAGCAGTAGCTGATTGTCATCATGATAGGAACTGCATTGCACAATGAGCATTTGTTTATTATAATCCACTTACCACCGAGCACATTGCTGGCCATACAGTTTCTATAGCAGGTGCTGGACCTGCAATGGAATAGATACAGGCAAAGTGTGAGGTCATAGTTAAAAAGCAAGACGATAGATCAGGGTTAAGGCCATATCAGATCTTAGTGGTAGTTATGCAACACAAGTTTTCAGAGTAGCAAGTAGAATGTCATCGTGAACAATGGTTTACCTGTCCTCACCATCATGATGATGAGCAGCTACTCACCGTCACTGACACCGGTCCTGGGAATGCTGCTGTTACGTAATCATTGTGAACACTCGAGCCAAGGCCTGCAAAAAATAAAACGTCCATCAGAACATCGCTAAACACATGGACGTACAGGATGAGGCAATGAGGTTTCATCAGTACGAGGTTGTTATCAGATATTTCATAAACACGGGCCAAGTGAAACTTGGCGCAATGTCATCAGCAAAGAGTTCAGATTTCCCTCCCTCCTTCCGCAAAAACAAAATTACCTGATAATTTCTCTGCGATTGAAATCTGGGCAGCAGATCGGAACGGCTGTCATGGGAATGCAGCCTCTCCACCTGATATAAAACAATGTTATGATTTCGAAAAGTATAGAGCACAGTGAACGATAAGAGTGTGAGTAGAGTTGCCTCCACATTGTGTTCATGACAGGAATATATTTTATCACAATTAAATAGATACAGACGCCAGGAGTTAAGCCCAACAAATGAAGGAGGATGACTAACGGTTAGACGCACCTCACACTGGCCCATATAGCAAATGAGTCATTAAATGGGATCAAGGAACGCTTAGTTGTGTTAGCTATTGCAACAATAACACTTACCATCAGTCTCTGCAGGACCCTAGGCTACAAGCAGTTCCATCATAATCCATCGACCTGAAACACAAAAGTGAGACCATACTCGAGTGTTTCAACATCATGATCAGATTAAATGTAGAATTTCTTTCAGTTTTACAAGTGGGGTATAATCACATTGATCATACAAGAGGTATCAAATAATTCATCATCAACAACGTTATTTGGTCAAGATTTCTTTTGCTATTACAAAGCCAAACAAGGAACTAACCTTATTGAGGAAAGGAGCTAATTAAACGTGAAATATGTGCCCGTTTGCTGGAGGGAAGTTTATCTGAGGATGGTAGAAAAATTACATCAGTGATAACATACAGTGTTTATTAAATTTCATTGATAGAATGCACAAGTTTCAGAATTGTTTTCAGCATCAGAGTTTCAGAAGCAGAACTGATATGTATTTGATATCATCATTGATACCAGGATGGAAGAGTACTTCCAGATAAATACTTACAATTACCCCTGAAAAAATACTTACAATTCGAATCTCAATAGAATCTTGAGCTAAGGACCGATGTAGCGTCATCCATCCAATCAGGACCGTCTGAATGAACATGAACAAAGTGTTATAGGTACTGAAACAACAACCATAATACATGAAGATGAAAATTGTGTGTCAGAGAGAATGTGTACATCAGGTTTCAGAAGCAGAACTGATAAAGTGTTGAATTTTCATCACAAAATATTCTGGACTTTTATCGATTAATTTAGACAATAATTTATCAATTTAGGCCGTAGTAACTTACAACTAAGGAGTGTTCCATGGAACAGCTTGCAGTGGCGATCAATATCTGCAACAACATACATGAATGTTATTGATAGATAAGAAATGAAGATTGCAGACAGAACATCAGTGTAAAGAGATCAGCTCTTGGTGGTAGAGGTGCAACATAATATATTCTGAAGTAGCAAGTAAGTTGTCATCACAAATAAGTAGACTAAATATAACAATTGTGTGGCAAGGTGATCGAACCACTTCTTGATTCTGCTCACTTACAGTGTGATAGACGGAGGCGGGCGTGTGAAGTTCGGTGATACTTCGCCGCTTAGCCAAGGTTGTGTCGTCACCACAATCTGGCATTAAGAATGGTAATAATACGTCAGAAATTTACATTTAGACCACATCAGGTTTATGGGTCAACTAGTTCAGCGACAACACAGCAAAAATCCTCAAGATTAATAGGACGGGGAAAGAATTTCATCAGCCACATCTTTATTAATAGTCAATATCTTAAAAACCTCATCTCACCTGTGCTACAATGGTTTTCGGTAGTCGCACTGAAAAAAAAAGATCTCGGCCACAACTGGACCTGATGAAGAACAACATCATTAGAGAAATGGTGATGAAACTAACTCTATCCAACGTGACATCTTCTCAGCAATACGTTGTTATCAGAGATTTCATATACACGGGCCAAGTAAAACTTGGCGCAATGTCATCAGCTGTTTAGATTTCCCCCCCCTCCTTCTACAACAGGAAAATTACCTGATGCTTTCTATGCGATTGGAATATGGGCGAAGCTACAGTAACAGCAGATCGAAACAGCCATCCTGCGAATGCATCCTCTCCACCTGGTACAGAACAACGTTATCATTTGGAACAAAATAAAGCTGAGTAAACGATAACAGGCATTTCAGGAGAGTTGCCTCCTCATTGTGTTTAAGACAGGGATAACTAATTTCATCACAATTAAACAGATACAGACGCCAGGAGTAATGACCACCAAATGAAGGAGGATGACTAACGGTTAGACGCACCTCACACTCGCCACATACCAACTAAGTCATTGAAATGTGATCAGAACAACACTTGGCATCAATGATATTGCAAGACCCAAAGCTACAAGCTTTCAATCCTAACCCATCGATTTGAGAGACAAAGGTGAAACCATACTTGAGTACTTTAACAACCATGATCAGATCAAATGTAGGATTGGTTTCAGTATTTCAAGTGGGGTAAAATCACATTGATCATCAAACGTAGCGTTCGTTGGATAAGTTTTCTTTAGATATTACTAAGCACAATGAGGAACCAACCTCATTGAAAATAAGTGCTAATTAAATGTGAAATAAGTGCCTGTTTGCTGAAGTGAAGTTCATCTAATGATGGTATACAAATCGCATCAGCGATATCATATAGTATGAAATTTCATCAAGTGAATGCACAAGTTTCAGAATTGTTTTCAACATCAGAGTTTCAGAAGCAGACCTGATAAAGTATTTGAAATCATCGTTCATACCAGGATGGAAGAATACTTCCAGATAAATACTTACAATTCGAATCTCATTAGAATCTTGAGCTAAGGACCGATGTAGCGTCATCCATACAATCAGGACCGTCTGAATGAACATGAACAAAGTGTTAAAGGTACTGAAACAACATAACACACGAAGATGAAAATTGCGAGTTAGAGAGAATGTGTTCATCAGGTTTCAGAAGCAGAACTGATTAAGTGTTAAATTTTCATCACAAAATATTCTGGACTTTCAACGATCAATATCAACAATAATTCATCGGAAATATCAACTTACGAAAAAGGAGTGTTCCATGGAACAGCTTGCAGTAACGGTCAATATCTGCAACAGCAAGCACAAATAGGTTATTAATAAATGAGTAATGGAGATTGTACATTGAACATCAGTGTAAAGAAATCAGCTCTTGGTGGTAAGTGCAACATAATATATTCTGAAGTAGCAAGTAAGTTGTCATCACAAATAAGTAGACTAAATATAACAATTGTGTGGCAAGGTGATTGAACAGCTTTTTGATCATGCTTACTTATGGTGTGATAGGAGAAGACGAGCGTGTTAAGTTCGGTTATACTTCGCCGCTTAGCTAAGGTTGTGTCGTCACCACAACCTGGCATTAAGCAATGGAAAGACTAGTCAGATATTTATATTTACACCATATCAGGTTTTTAGCTAACGTCTTTCAAAATTTATAGGAGAGGGAAAAAATTTCATCAGCAACACCTCCATCAATGATGCCAATAACCTGAATATCTCTTACCTGTCGGCCTAAGTGGTCATTGGCGGCACATCCAATAAACTTGCGTCAACTGGGCCACCATTCAACCTAATGAAGAACACCATTAGTAAGAAGCTGATAAAATGAAATGGTTATCCAAAATCACATTTTGACTCAGCAATCAAGTTGTTATCAGAGATTTCATAAACACGGGCCAAGTGAAACTTGGCGCTATGTCATCAGTACATCAAAGAATACTTAGCATCTTCGATTTTTGTGCGGACCTTTTCGTCGCTGGTGTAAACGAAGCAGCGCATCAAAACAGTTTCGGTTAATTCCCTCCTGCAACAGAACAGACTTAGTATAAGGCTTCGAATGGAACAAGACACTGATTAGTGACGTTGGAAGAGGGGTCAGTAGATCGGCCTCCACATGGTATTTAAGACAGGGATAACTAATTTCATCATTTTAGTAACAGATACGGGCATTTATGATGACGCTCGATAGACTTACCACCAGTCTTTGAAGGGGCTCATGGCGTCATCCTTATTTGATTCATACAATCTGGAAAAAAAATCCACCTTCAATTTGATATTCCTGCTAACTTTCGAATAGCATGAATAGGTTAATTTCAGTGGAGCAATGGGTGAATAATCATCCGGGTCATACAAGAGGTATCAAGATATTCATCATAGAAAAATTCAGTGTATAAATAGCAATTCACAATATCCACTGATAAATGAAAACAAACTTCGATTGGCAGCTCATCATTAACATGGAGTAAACTTCGGTTCAACAGTGACTACTCCAAAACTGATCTCACCTAACACAGCAGTGGTGCCGTTGATGCTGTGCTCGTCCATAACGAGAGGAGTTAATTCTGCCTCTGAACCTGGTGAACAAGACTTATGTAAGACGCGTGCAAGTAGAACAAATAGTTATAAATGTATTGATTGATATTTCAGCATTTAGTTGTTATCAGAGATTTCATAAACACGGGCCAAGTGAAACTTGGCGTAATGTCATCAGTAAATTATTCAAACTTCTTCAACTAGACTCTCTACATACATAGTGCATGAGAGCAGAAGAGTAGTGTAGCCTCGTGGCCGACATCCGCCAGCTAAGGGAGAGGAAGAGAGGAAAGAGCGATTAGATCACGAGGCCAGTGTACCAATCTATTTGAGGTTGCAACAGTCAGTGCAGTAACATCCACATGGTGGTTAGGACAGGGATAACTAATTTCATCATATGTAAATATTAAAATTGAAATAACGTTAGCTAGCAACTATTGTTTAGCTATCAATGTACATCATCAATGTTGCGTATTGATTTAAGAGAGGTAACCAAGTAATATTTGTTTCCAGATCAGTCAAGCGAAGACCTGCATTCTGTAGGTCCTCAAATAATTCACTGCATTCCAACGTAGCGCTTAATATGAAACAACGTGTCCACTTACAATTTTTGTAGGCGAGTAGAGTAAGTGATTCGCATGAGATTAGACTTTCAGCTCATCAACAGATCTAGAAGAAGGCAAACCAAACTAGATTAGCATAGCTACACGAAGAATGGTTTTGAATAAATCTCTTTACCAAGTGCAACTGTGCAATAGTTATACTAGAAAATAGATCAAATAACCTAGAAAATGTGCGTGTAATTGCAAGCTCTTCAGAGCAGCTCATTATGGCTGTAGCTGAATCATTCCGAAGTATTACCCTCCTATCGTCAGCCGTGTGGGGCGTGATCCGAAAAATGGCTAAACTAGAACGTGCATTGCTGACTAAATGGCCCTATTATCAAACATCTGCCACAAATGAGGCGTGATGGGCACGTGCAAAAAATGCAGTGCAATCTTGACGAATAAGCGAATACTGGATGAAGGCTTGCAACAGACAGGCAGACCCAAGCAATCAAAGACATTAGCGCAACTCGAATTTTAAGAATTGGACCTGACAAAAAAAAATTCATGTTATTCATGAAAGATTTTGTGAGCTCCCTTACTATGATGAGGGCTGAAGCCGCCACCAACTCTTGGAAGCCTTTGCGCTGTAGGGGCGCAAGTGCGTCCAGAACAGACACAGCTTGCCCCCCATTACCAGCGCACTCAATCTATCACCGTCGTAACACGAGTGTGCAGCACAGCACACACGCTGACTAGACTGTGAGGATACGTAACACGAGTGTGCAGCACAGCACACACGCTGACTAGACTGTGAGGATACGTAACACGAGTGTGCAGCACAGCACACACGCTGACTAGACTGTGAGGATACGTAACACGAGTGTGCAGCCCAGCACACACGCTGACTAGACTGAGGATACGTAGCACGAGTGTGCGGCCCAGCACACACGCTGACTAGACTAAGGATACGTAACACGAGTGTGCAGCACAGCAAACACACTGACTGGACTGTGATGATACGGAACACGAGTGTGCAGCACAGCACACACACTGACTTGACTAAGGATACGTAACACGAGTATACAGCACAGCAAACATGCTGACTAGACTGAGGATACGAAACACGAGTGTGCAGCACAGCACACGTTGACTAGAGTAAGAAAAACATGGGTGTATAGCACACACTGACAAAACACAATTAATGTGAACGGAGACAGGTCAATTTTTTTCAACAAATTTATCCTTAGTGCAACTATGAAACGGTGATAAGATACGTCGTGCAAATCCATCATCAAACTTCCTACCCTAGCATTTATTCAAGTTAACTCTAATCACCTTCCTATCCAAGCATTCATTTACGTTTACTTCGATCAAGTTACCACCAAAATGAAAATCATGAATTAACTGGTTTAAATTTGTTATCCCACGCAAATAAAATGATATCAGGTAAACAGAAAATGAACTCCAATACAACTTTCAGCTCAGTTTTGTTTAACTGAGCTACAACTAACAGTAGATGAAAATATAGTCAGCACTGCAAATGAAAGATTTTAAAACCCTAAACCTTAGCCTTGGTGATCAATCGTGGAAGAAACAAAGACCCTGCTTTAGAGAATAAGAAGGCCAATCAATTTACTGCTAATTTACTACATGCTCTTGCTCTTTACCGAAATCTCAATTTTCGTCAATGGATATTGTTCATTTCTCAAACACTTCAGAGGTGTACGTGTGAATATATTTATTCATTATCTTGAATACAAATTATGGGTCGTCAGCGCAAATAACCTCGAGACCAACCTATGTAATAATTATGAATATGGTCTTTCTTAAAATCTGATGAGTTGACAAGCGGCATTGGCCTTCGTTTGGGTGTTGATGCGAACAGAATAACATGCGATACAGTGAATTAGTGTGCTTCCAGAGCCAGTGGTGAGAGTTTCTTAGTGACTGCCAGTCAAAAAGCCAGAATTCTTCAGGATTTCGTTTGCGTCGTGTACCTCCGAATACTCAACACATAGTCGGCGCATGTCTTACCAATGAGAAGGGCTGGATAACAGCTAGAAAATTTTGAACTTACAGACGGATACGTTAGGCCTGGGAGACATGAAACGGCTCAACCTAATGATGATAAAATGCAAGCCAATGTCTCCATACTAATTAACGTTTCAATATTCATTGTCAGGTTCTGCCATTGAACACGCCTCATATAAGGAAAAAGAGATATTTATATTTGGTGTGCTGTAAAAAATTATGCACGGCTAATATGTTTCAGGGAGAAAATGATCCGCCGAAATTTTCGTTTACCGTAGAACAACGATTTCACGCGTTTCCACAGTCCAAGTTGGAGCAATAATTTACGGCCGTGAATCCCAGACACTCGTAGAACAACTCCAACACAAGCAACATTAGTGTAGGCTCTTCTCCATATACGTGAAGTGCATCGTAGAAGCCCTATGATTTTTCACATTAAGTTGTCTATATTGAGGGTAATCTAGCGTTGAGTTCAATTCTGAACAAGTGTAGTATGTATCTGCTACAGCAAAAGAAAGTTAACCACATCTATGAAGATGAAAAGACTGCGCAGATGCATTAACTTTTGGATCCATTCCATCAGCATTTTCATTTCCAAGCATAGAAGGCTGGCTGCATCAAAAATGACCCCAACAAAATGTTACAATTGTTAGTTCACGTACTATGGTGTTAGCTGATGCTAACACCAACTCTTCAGAGCCCAGAACTGGAAGGACGCAGACGTCTCTAGAACAAAAACATCATGCATCACAGTAACCATGTTCATCGCTCTACCATCGTCGTAACACGAGTGTAAGGTCACCTACGCACGCTGACTAGACAATGGAGGTACCAACGCGAGGCGAAGGAATCCAAGCCCTCGGATTCAACTATCTGATTATGATCAATCCCGAATTGTGTTCGTTAGATCAAAGAAGAGGAATAGACGAGCATTCACAGCTCACCCATACAACTTCAATAGCTCTAGTTGCCGAGCAGCAAGAAAGATGGCATGGGATTTATTATCAATCGTATGTCCTGATTAAACGTTGCCCACCAATTATACCACTATTAAGATGCTATAGTTGAATTGCACATTATTACAGTGTCAATGAAGAGTTTAGTGTTATTGCACCATAACTTTGCAAGCAAATCTTATATTGAGTCCCAAATTGATCACTTTTATATTCAAAACATCTACCACAACGGATCAATTCTGCTGCAATAAAACTCACCAGTCAAATGGTGTTACTCGGCCAGGGGCTCTCGGATGGGAATCGGACTGAACTGCGCCTGGGGAAAGCGCGCGATTCATGGTCAGGATGAAGCAAAAAGAAGCCGAACTCATAATTGATCAGTGTCATGGACAGTATCAGCATGGAATGTTTCCAATGAAGTTTATTCATCTTATGGAACAAGGAACCAAGGATTCATTTATTTGATTAACTTCAGTGCAGGCTTTGATGATAGGTAGACAAAACCGCACAGCAATACAGACCTTTCTATGGAGCAGAAGTCACGTACGTCCCTCCATCACCGCGGTCTTCTTGCAGATGAACAAGTTGCTTCCTTTTCTCGACTAGCGGGCTTTGGGTGAGCCTACTTTACAACAGAGGATCAGGTGATGGTACAGCGTCCTCCCTATGGATCGACCAGTCGGCAGGTAGGTAGTGCACTCAGTGTATGGGCAAGCTAGACTGTCTCCAATTGCTTCACATTTCGCTTGGTTAGATCTCGTGTGGTTACCGTCAGTGCTTCACTCGGAAGGCATATTGTGTATTCGGGTGCGGGCTTTCAGTGTGAAATACTTTAGACTCGAGCTCCCCATGACTTCAATTTCAGACCCACTTCCCAAGGCACAGCAGCGAGAGAAATTAGTCACAGATTGATCCTGGCCAAAAAAACTGTGCAGTTTCACAATTAATAACTCATTTAATAGCATGGAGCACGCTAAGCATTGATGAATATTGAAAAACGTTCGGCCGAAATTTTGAAAACCTTTAGTAACGAATTTTCTGTCGGCACTGAAACTCATTCCAAACGAATGTGACCGAGCGGATACTTATAAACGACGCATGTTCACTAGTGCTTCGATGACATTTTCATACGGGTTTTAATTTAGACCATCGCAACCGTTAAATTTTATCAACAGATTCTCATTGATATCTCATTTTTTTTAACGGTAATCATTGCTCAGGTTCTATGAGAGGTGAGCAGGTTAAAAGCGCACAGGAATTCCAGCCTCAAATGCGTCCTCACAGGAGCGGAGTGCCAGCACAGGTTCAGTGTACAGGATATTGAGTTCCCATGCTAGTAGGCAGGCTAGCTTGCTCAATGAGAACTGGAGGAATGGGAGGGATAGAAAGTGGAAAAACAGGAAATGAAATAGAAACGTGACAAAACGCTTCAATAGAAGGAAAAAATACAAGGTAAACAAACGCAGAATATGAACGGGGAAATTTATATCGCAAATTCTCAAGTGAAATCGGTGTCAATCAAAGCCGAGGATGGCAGCTAAACCCTCATAAGGAGGACATTGTACACGCGCACAAGACTTTTCAGTCGAGAAAGCATGACGTGAGGTTAGAGACCAACCTCATGCAATCTGAATTGATTTGGGCCTCATTTCTACCAGAGCCTCAACGTGAGTCATAATAGGCTCCCCCGTAGGGCGCGACCGTCGTTGATTTAGGTAAGTCCGCACGGCCTCGCGTGCGAAAATATTCGTTTTGTCAAGATTAAGTCGGTACATATTTTAATTGTGGCATATTCGCGTACTAGAGCGTACGCGAGAGTACAGAGTTAATGCGTATCTTCGTGAAATGAGTTGTTGTTTCTGTGCGTAATGAGGTGGAGGGACCACCTCATTTGCACAGGTGTTTTAGGTTTAGACAGCTTCGTAAAGTCCGGTATGTTTACCGAAAGCGATAAGCTTTTTACGGTAGGTTGGGTCCGTGAGTAGGCTT
>SDVV010021803.1:0-13062 GCA_016164225.1 Gammarus roeselii
TACGGCGCAGAATGACGGTACCATGTACTGGGACGTCAAACGTAGTACGGCGCAGAATGACGGTACCATGTACTGGGACGTCAAACGTATGACGGCGCAGAATGACGGTACAATGTACTGGGACGCCGAACGTAGTACGGCGCAGAATGACGGTACCATGTACTGGGACGTCGAGCGTAGTACGCTGCAAAATGACGGTACCATGTACTGGGACGTCGAACGTAGTACGGCGCAGAATGACGGTACCATGTACTGGGACGTCGAACGTAGTATGGCGCAAAATGACGGTACCATGCACTGGGACGTTGAACTTAGTACGACGCAGAATGACGGTACCATGTACTGGGACGTCAAACGTAGTATGGCGCAGAATGACGGTACCATGTACTGGGACGTCGAACGTAGTACGGCGCAAAATGACTGTACCATATACTGGGATGTCGAACGTAGCACGGCGCTGAATGACGGTACCATGTACTGGGACGTCGAACGTAGAATGGCGCAGAATGACGGTACCATGTACTGGAACGTCGAACGTAGTACGGCGCAGAATGACGGTACCATGTACGGGGTTGTCGAACGTAGTGGGGCGCAGAATGACGGTACCATGTACTGGGACGTCGAACGTACTATGGCGCAGAATGACGGTACCATGTACTGGGATGTCGAACATAGCACGACGCTGAATGACGGTACCATGTACTGGGACGTCGAACGTAGTACGGCGCAGAATGACGGTACCATGTACTGGGACGTCGAACGTAGTACGGCGCAGAATGACGGTACCATGTACTGGGACGTCAAACGTAGTACGGCGCTTAATGACGGTACCATGTACTGGGACGTCGAACGTAGTACGGCGCAGAATGACGGTACTTTGTACTGGGACGTCGAACGTAGTACGGCGTGGAATGACGATACCATGTACTGAGGCGTCGAACGTAGTACGGCGCAGAATGACGGTACCATGTACTGGGACGTCGAACGTAGTACGGCGCAGAATGACGGTACAATGTACTGGGACGTCGAAGGGCTGTACTAAATTGTGGAAAGCACAGTTAATGTAGCAAATACAGGAAAGTAGAGTGACGTTAGGCAATACTGGGATGTAGAGTAAAAGCCTCCGTACACGATGGTGAAAGGCTCAAAGGCCTTGATTCTTTTTTGATCGGCGAGTCATGCGTCTTCGGGATTTCAGCCAGTGAACACGCAGGAGAGTGCGTGTTCTTTGACTGCAATCCTGATGACACATGACTGGGTGATCAAAGGCTGAAGGCCTTCGGGCCTTTGACCATCTTGTTTTGGAGCTTCTAATGATACCAAATACTTGGACGTCGATGGACAGCAACAATTTTTGGGACGCAGAGTAACTGTAACAAATGCAGTGACGTTTTTAAAAATGTAGGTCACACTTGTGTGTTATTACACGGCAAATCGAATAAATAGGTTTTTATGTATAGTGTAGCGGCAGAAATTATACCCAATAAACAGACGAAAATAATGTGAAGCATCCAGATGTTATCTTTTTCTCTACTTTGCTGCAAATTTTGATTCCCTGTTAAAGAACCCGGGAAGCGGGGAAACGGCATTTGTGTGTTGAGGGGACAGTTTTTATGACAAAAACATGTGAAAATAGCAGAAATAAACCTGAAAAAAAAAATTGTGTTCTGGAAGTGAAAGTTTCTCCAATGTTTGCTCTTTGGTGGCGCTGAGACAGTAGGAGGGCGATGGACGTAAATTAAAAAAACAATACACTTCGCATGAACGTCCTTAAATACGAGAGCGAATATCAGCCAAGTGAATGCCAATGTTAAATAGCCACAATGTTACTGGGAGCAGCATTAACTCGACAGGTAAACTCACGACACCGGCATTGAATGGAGGAGGGGAACATGATTGACCTTCAACTTCAAAGCTGCCATCAAAGTGTGTATATTTTTGCAATGCATCTCTCCTCGTAAGGACTTGATGCTATACAACGATACTTGTGACAGTAAAATGTACTCATGGCCGCACATGTTGTAACTGATGAGTGTTCGTGAATTACAACGAAAATTTACGATAAGGAAAAAAAAAGTTGTTTGTATGATATTCATTAGAAAATATATTCTCAATGGCAATTATATTTTTTGAAAGTGAGGTGATAGTTTCATGTGCAAACCAAAAAAACTAATGGACACGATTTGAAGACGATGGTGTTTACATTAAATGGTAGCCATTTTCAGACATTGAGTAAGGAAATTTGTGAAAAGGTTATGCAAATTGGCCACACTAGTTGTTAGAACGTTCGTGTGCATTTTCCCAAATATTCCAATGAAATATCAAACATCAAAAATAGCAATAAAATGACAGAAACAGCATATTTGTCTAGTGACAAATGCATATCTTCCCAGCATATCGTTGATTACTTCAGATATTGCATGAAGTACAACAAAAAGTTTACCACAAATTCCCATCAGCATTTCTGACGCAACAAATACGCGCATCTCTTCGGCCGCAGATTTTATCTTCAGAGCAAGGTGAGTCGAACACCACAAACCTTTCCTTGAGCTTCTCGTACAGAAAACTCTCACGTGCCTCGACAAATATATTAACGTTAGGGTCAATTTTAGGGAAATTCAATTTTCATCTATCGACAAAATCTGATCCGGAGGGGAATTCTGTATTTGTATCTGAAGCCGAATATGTACATTTACTCTGGATGAGCATTTTTTGGCAGAAGCCTTGAAAATTTTTGTATCGGAAAACTCGGGAGGTCTACGCCTGGCAGCCATTGTGTCCTCCTTCCATTGAGACGGTACAGAGAAGGCGGGTGAGGGATATAGCTGCCTTGTATCAACAATCCACATACGCTGCATCCACTAGCGCTGCATCCACATGCGCTGCATCCACATGTGTTGCATCCACTTACGATGCATCCACATGCAATGCATAAAGATGCGCTGCATCCACATGCGCTGCATCCTTATGCGCTGCATCCACTTGTGCTATCCATATGAATTCGATCCACACACCACGCATTCACACACGCTGCGTTCACAGACCCTGCATCCAGTCACCCTACTTCCACACACCCAGCCCTCACTCACCCTACATTCACATTCACGATATCCATACACGCTTCATCCACTTACGCTGTGTCCACATATTCTACGTCCACTTGCGCTGTATCTACATGCACTGCCTTAGCATGCACTTCATCCACATTTGTTGCATTCACTTGTTTTGCATCCACATACGTTGCCTCCGTATGGGCTGCATCTATATACAGTGAATTTGCATGCACTGCTTCTCCATTCATTTTATCTGCTCACACTACTTCCCAAATCACTGTATCTAGAAATTCAAGTGCAATATCAAACTTACACACCAGCAGGCAAGTTTCAGGAAGTCCAATTCCAGCAAGCTGAACACTGTTCAAGTTGTAACTATTCAGCTCCTGACATGATGCACATCAGTTCCTGAGAGTATATCGGCAAAGTCCTACTTCTAACGTGCAGTAGGAACAGCAACATGACTAGGGATGTGCAGTAGGAACAGCAACAGGACTAGGGATGTGCAGTAGGAACAGCAACAGGACTAGGGATGTGCAGTAGGAACAGCAACATGACTTGGGATGTGCAGTACGATTAGCAACATGACTAGGGATGTGCAGTAGAAACAGCAACATGACTAGGGATGCGCAGTAGGAACAGCAACATGACTAGGGATGTACAGTAGGAACAGCAACATGACTAGGGATGCGCAGTAGGAACAGCAACATAGCTAGGGATGTGCAGTAGGTACAGTAACATGACTAGGGATAGGCAGTAGGATCAGCAACATGACTAGGGACGTGCAGTAGGAACAGCAACATGACTAGGGATGCGCAGTAGGAACAGCAACATGACTAGGGATGCGCAGTAAGGAACATCAACATGTCTAGGGATGTGCAGTAGGAACAGCAACATGACTAGGGATGCGCAGTAGGAACAGCAACATGACTAGGGACATGCAGTAGGAACAGCAACATGACTAGGGACATGCAGTAGGAACAGCAACATGACCAGGGATGTCTCGAGTTACATTAACAGAGCTCATCAATGACGATGATTCACTTGCAATTTTTATTGCTTAATTCTAGTCCGAAGATATTGGTGACATTTATCTACTATTGTGTTAAATAAATAGAGTTTCATAAACGAGCAGGCACGTGAGGTTAACCCTCACGTGAGAGGGTAGGTTCGCCCTCCTTGATGTGCAAAAAGGGGTTCCATCAAAGGCCAATTATAAGGGCGTTTCAACTGTTGCACATGTGCACGCTGGTGCACACAGGTACAATACATCAACGAGAAGGGTATTAACGTAGGTATACAAACAGACTATTGCAATAAATTATGCTCTAAACAATAGGTTAAAAAAATAAGACATTTCTACTTACTTTGTTCTTATGAACGTTGGTGAATAAAGGGACTATTTTTTAACTAGACAAGCTGAAACGTAGCTAGAGAAACAACTTATCGTTTCTGGGCCGACTGATTAATAAGCTGAACCACATTGTGTGGTGGAAAAACCAGCTCGCCTGCATCAGTATCTCGTTTCTACTCCGCTTCGTGTATAGGCCGGTTTGTTTGCCGAAAGCGAGCTTTTTCCGGAAGCCTAGGTCAGTGAATAAGCTCTGTAGGTTGCCAAGGGGATTGAAGAAGGCTTGTCATGCTGCCGCGAGGGCGCTACAATCCATCAGAAAGGGTTTCACGCTGATTGTCGCTTGATGACAACAAGAGCACGGTGACGTGTCCGGGCCCATGTCTACGTCAATTAGGTAGCTAGGGGTTATTCCTGTGTGCCCCAGGCCCAAGCGGTTGTTGATTACTTGGACTCTTTTGTTGAATAAATTGGTTTCCACGTCTCCTACCGAGGGTTTGCTCAGTTGACGAAGTTCCTCCATCGTTATATTATATGGAAGTTGATGATAGGAAGCAATGTCGGTAGTGTATGGTGATAAACTGTTCCTGGTAAGTGGAAACCAGTGAGTCAAGCGAAATGAAGTCAATGTGTTCACTTTCTCCTACTTATTTTCCAGATGAAAAGCAGCCTTGTATACTACTTATTAGGATATCTGGCTAGATTATAGACAATTTTATCCGTTATTTCCGCGTACAAATAATGCATGGTGCTTCCGGCTGGAAAAATAATGTTGATAGATTTCTCGGGACGCGGATGAGAGGTACCGGGCTTGCAAAAGTGTATAGTTGCAGAAGAAAATCAAAATCAATACATAAAATAAATTACTAGCTGGAATAATATGCCTATTTTCCATGAACGTATTTTTTCACGTTACTCTGCCATTAACTAACAACACACACTCCCCTCCCCTGGTCATGTAACGTTTGCTCCGTCTTTACTCTAGCCTTAAATAACAACGCCCCCCTTCTACCAGGTCATATAACGTTTGCTCCGTCTTTACTCCAGCTTTAACTAACAACACCCCCTTACTACCAGGTCATGTAATGGTTGCTCAGTCTTTACTACCGACTTACCTAACAACACTCCCCTTCCCCCTAGTCATGTAACGATATGATCTGTCTTTTCTCTAACTTTAACTAACCCCCTGGTGATGTTATCACACCAGGCAAGAAATTAGTGCAGCATTAACTATCGTAAAAAATGCATGCTCAGAAACGCTCAAAAACTGCATGCACAAATCTGAGAGAGACAGACTTGACGAACAACAGACTCGGATGCTCTCTAGAAATCATAACAAAGCCCGCAAATACAGCCACTGTAACTCAGCACGGGCGTCGACCGTACACAAGCCTCTATCCTTGTGAAGACGATCACTGTTATGACGATGGATAAAGACTACTATTGACGACGCACCAGTCGAACCATCAACTTAGATGATCTCTGCGCAACAACCTTACTCGGCATACCTCGTAATGTAACAGCCCACATCAGATGGTGCAGAATCTGTCATGGATACACGAACTGATGTTAGCAGCTGTTGCTTTACGTCCTTGTGAAGTACTGGAATAGCTGCTTTCAAACGAGTGTATAGTAAGTCCAGGGGCCACAGAAATGCAATTCCATCCCTGATGTTAATTATATAAAGGTATTCAAAAGAGTACGTGGTTGATTGATTTTAAGAGACGGGAAGCAAGATAGGGGAAGGCTAGACACGAGCAACGTGAAATGACTACATAATGTTTGTGTGTAGTCTCCTCGCTTCCAAAACCTTCTGAAAAGAAAGCATCTCTCTCCAATGAATGGACTTTATTAGCATGTTACTTCATGCACCGTACATTCCTATACTAATTTCTCTGAACTGCAATATACCACCAGATCAAAAAGAGGGGTCTTTCATCTATTTAGCGCTACCCTGTGTTTCCTAACCTCATCTCAGGTTATGCAAATCCACATATCATTATGTGTTTAAGTCTGGCCGAGTTGATCAGGCTCAGCTTGTTGGCATTGTGCATGGCGTCAGGCATCCTACCTTTCTTGCTTATGAACCTGGCATGAATCGGCCATTCAGTTTTGCGTAGGCGCCATTATCTGTTAAAAATCACCCTTCCTCTACTCCCTTGGATAGATGACCCACCCTCAAAAAAAATATGGGTGCGACAAGGCTCGTTTCAATACAATATTTAAAAAAAAATCCTTCATGAGCGGTAACATAAACAAACACAGAAGAAAATTGCTTAAAAGATAAATTGGATATTGCATTCCCATACGCACTTCACCAGGGGAAGTTATTGATCAGCCGTAACCATGGAAACTAATATTTAATAGGAGAGAGGCTAAAATATTGAGCATGAGTATTGTAAGCCCGACTTATGGTACAGTAAATAGGATTCTAGTTTGAAGTTGATCTTTAAATGATACGAACTCAGTCATAAGTTTAAAAACATTTCAATGTCAGCGAAAACATTTTACGTGTTTGGAGATCATTAGATTATTGGGATCAGAGCCAAACAATAATAAAGATGTCTATATCCACAAACGCATGGAGAAGACAAACCATGAAAAACGGATTCATAAATGGAGAACGATATAAATGACTGATGGATAAATTATAGATATTTTGTGCGACCAAAGGGCTTTTCAATTTGTTACCATAGAAAATCTTGTATCCCTCTTGTGTGCTACAAGGGAACTAAAGCCTCTTGTTGGAATGCTCAGGGAGGCCTTAACTGGAACTTGACCGTCATTTGGTTACCTCTGGCCTTACATTCGTTGACATCTCATACAACCTTCATTCATGGATATTATATCATGATCACTAATATATCAAATGCAATGGGACAGTTGAACCTAAACAAAGTATTCACGTTGTTGGTTTCCCGTTCAGTCGTTAACGATTGCATTCAAAGGAAAGCTTTTCAAAAACTCCGACACAGTAACCCGACTACTGCATGAGGGGGCTTCAGGTAACCACTGTCTTGATGGGAGCACTGAGTCTTGACGAGTTGTATGGCGCCTCCTCTGGAGCAGCGTTGAGGACAGTATTTATAAGGCTTTACAAGTGTAAGAAGACAACAACAGGGCTTTTGGCTTTAACTGTGTTGCCTTTTAATAGTAAAAAGATTAGTTGTGAAGCAGAACGTCTTAGAGAGAATCATGTGTCTGCGTATTTTCTGTTTCAATAGATCAAGAAAGGGAAAATTTGTAGAAGGAAATAGTATTTAACGATGTTACTCGAAACAACTTAAATCATCACCTGAAAAGAAAGCCACCGACCCACGGTGTTGGTCTGAGATTGTCACAGTTTCATTCTTCGTTAAACCAATGCTGACCGGTGTCATTGCTGGACACCGTTTTGCAGCGAACAGGTACCAATGCCGGGCACCTTTTTTCCGTGCTAGTTCCAATGCCGGGCACTAATTTAACCGTACGGGTGTCAATGCTGGACACCGTTTGTCCAGAATATTTTGATTAGAGTGCTATGGATGGGAGCTATTTAACCACGAATTGTTGGAATTTGTCGAGCCGTGACTTAAACGTTTCGATTGTATCGCCGTTCAAATTTCAGCGGAAAGTCTGTTCCATTCTTCGACCACCCTAAACGTGAATAAGTTGCGTGCTATGTCGTGTGTAAAACGCTTCCCAACGATTTCGTATCCATTATGCCTGGTCACTCCATTCTCATCTAAAGTGAAAAGGCTTGCTCACTCGACGTTTTCCTTACCCTTCATAATCTTCCACGCCTCGATCATGTCACCTCTGACTCGACGCTTCTCTAGCGAATAAAGGTTGCGTTCGCGCAGTCTCTCTTCGTACGATTCATTGCGCAGCGAAGGGATAAGTTTGGTAGCTCTGCGTTGACCCGTTTCTGATTTATAACGTCTCTTCTAGGGAATGGAGACCAGAATTGCACTGAATACTCAAGGTTCGATCTAACTAATGCATTATATAACTTGACAATACTGTTTCTGCTCTATGCGAGCGGTAATTTTTATAGATTTTTCCACGATGCAAAAGAAAAAGTACTGCACCACTAACGTACATATTCTCACCATAACTATATCAAGAAGGTAAAATATAAGTCAATTTATCATGAGAAGACCTCCTGTTGTTGTTTGATGGGTATTCGGCACCTGTACATTATATAAATATTTCGATGAGCTTAAGACGGAGGACCTAATCACTGAAACACTTATGAAAGGTTTATTTACAGGAAAATGTACTGAGAAGGTTGTGGCGGTTTAAGGGTAAGGGCAAAACTAGATAACTCTCTTCATTTAGTCCTACCGTCTTAACAAGACAGATCGTACATAGTTACGTACACATTTAGTATCGCACATACGCATCTTCTACTCAGAATCCATCTCACGGTCCTCGAGAGCGTAGATCACAAGCCCAGGCCGCAGGGACCTAGTCAGCAAGGTTCGCAGCTACTGTTACTATGCACTCTATAGCTCCTGATTTCGTGTACAGCCGTTGGTTATTTTGAAGTGTTCTTGTTGCAACGTGAAACTAATTCACGTCGAATGTATTAGTTATTATGATTTAGCTGAGAAATAAAATATACATAGCATGTCGAATTGAATACATTCTGCAATTCTAATACTAAAAACAATAATCCTCCTTCGCTGTTAAAAATATTGTCGGTATTTTAACCGAAGTGTCTGGCAGTTCATTGGCCGAACAACTTTCACTCATCCGTGAAATTCAACCGACAGCGTTATCATGACCGCTTGAACACCGAATAATGTTTCGAATTCCGTTAAACTTGGATAACTGGCCAGGGCATATATTCTGACTAAACAAGTGAGTGTTTCTGTCGATATTAACAAATGATTATGCGCGTTCTGTCAATACACCGTAGACTGTCCGTCGTTATGACTGACGTAAAGTTTCGATTTTTTCACATAAACGGCTCTGTCCCTGCTGAGGCTCAAACTCGCGACATGCGGTATAGTAGTCACATACGCTAACCACTCGGTCACTGCGGCTCTTGCACATGAAAACACATAAAGACGCTTTCAAATATCATTCCTCTTCGGCCTCGGACAAAGCCTACTGAACATTCGCCACAAAGCTGCCTTGTCACTGCAGAAGCTCGAACTCGCAACATTCTGCACTGCAATGAGATAGGCTAACCACTCGGCCACGGTAGTTCTTGTATATGATCGCACATAAAGGGATTTTTAAACAATATCCCTATTCTTCTTTGGTTAATGCCCACTGGACATTCGTCCAAATGTGGTCCCGCGCATTTATTGAGTAAAACTAGCAATAATGAAAAAACGCGCTATGTGTTCCAAGTTGTAAGCGCTCTGTGTTCCAAGTTGGAAGCGCTCTGTGTTCCAAGTTGGAAGCGCTATGTGTTCCAAGTTGGAAGCGCTATGTGTTCCAAGTTGGAAGCGCTCTGTGTTCCAAGTTGGAAGCGCTCTGTGTTCCAAGTTGGAAGCGCTATGTGTTCCAAGTTGGCAGCGCTATGTGTTCCAAGTTGGAAGCGCTATGTGTTCCGAGTTGGAAGCGCTATGTGTTCCAAGTTGGAAGCGCTATGTGTTCCAAGTTGGAGGCGCTATGTGTTCCAAGTTGGAAGCGCTCTCTGTGTTCCACTTTTGTTCCTAAACTCCGCAAAAAAAGAGTTGGAGTTCAAATCAAAATTACTGATTGTCCAAGCTTTAGTATTTTCTCCCATTAACTACTGTCTTTCAATTTGGGCGAAATGCACCAAAACTCAATGAGAGAAAGTACAAAGTTGTATCAACTTTACGGCAAGAATAACATGCGACGGTAACCTCAGAAAACGAGACCACGTGCGTCCTGTCATCGAAAAATTACAGTGGCTCAATATCGACAACAAACTGGCACTCCATGAGTCGATCAGAATTCATAAAGATCGTCTAGAAAAACCTTCACCTGGCAGCCAACGGCACATATTCTCGAAGTGAAAAGAACAATCGATTCACAAGAAAAAATGATACTCTGAACCTTGAACACAAGAAAACAGAAAATGCCTGTCGAACTTTTTCGATCACTGGACCAAAATTCTGGAACAACCTCACAACAAGCCTCAAGAATCTTGAATCCAACAATAGGCATATAGAACATATGTTGACCGATCAATTCAAAACGGTAACTTTGCCAAAAACACAAGCTAAATGCATAATACCAGTAACCAGAAATTGCATTCTGTTCTTGAGCGACCACAACAACCAACCACCACCACCATAACTCTCATCATTGAAACACCATCTAATCGTTGTTACTGTGACGATACATATGTTTTCTATGTTGCTGCCGATGCCGATCACAATTGTCTCTGCCAATTACCACTAGTGTTAACTAGCGTTTTGTCTATTTCTATGTTCTAAATGTGCCAGTCGTTTTAGTATAATTAAAATACGAACTCAGTCTTTTCGAGGAACGATAGGCAGCTTCTAGCTTTGACAAAGGGTAACTCGATTTTAACATAATTCTTCGAATTATTTCTAACAATTAACGTACTATTTTTGATGATACAATCATTGCCTTATAAGCTAATATTTTGCTTTGTCTTCTACAACAGAAGTATATTCATCCGACTTGTGTACTCCAGCATTATATTATTCTGATTGTCAATCATTTAATCATTGCCCAGCGGTCTTGAAGTGTGTATATTGTAAATTGAGTTGTTTGGTATGTATTTTATGTAAAACTTTTTTTGTTGATAACTTATGTTGCCTTTTCACCCCTTCATTATTAATACAATTGTTTGGATCCATCTTTACAATATGTTAGCGCTTTTCTATTTCCCAACCCGATATTGTATTCATATTTTCTGCATAATTCATGTCGTCCATCCACATCTTTGTTATCGTACAATAATGAAGACTACTCATTACAATATGTTCGGACATTTTGATGTCCCAACCCCATGTTCTCGGGACTCTAACCACATGCATGCGTGATTTCCCAACCCATGTACTTGTTATTTTCCACACCCATGTATTTTGTTATTTATCAACCCCAAGTATTTCTTATTTTCCAACCCCGCGTGTCACTTATTTTCCCAACGCTATGTAGCCGGAATTATTTCGTCATAATAGACATTTTCTGTATGTGCACATATGATACTGTTGTAAATAATATTTCGCTCCATGCAAAATATTATTTCAATAGTTGTGACGAATTCAAATTGAACTTCCGTTTCCGTTAATTCAAATAGCGTAGTTTGACAATGAAATTTCATGTCTTATGTTTAAGAATTTATCTATTCCCGAAAAAAATTGAAAAGCCGTTGTTAGACGATGGAAATAAATGATCTAATAATAAAAATAAACATTAATATTATTATCAGGATGATACCAGTTAGTTATTTCTACATTCAAATCTCATTATACGTTATTTCCTTTCATCATGACATTATTTCAAAGGGGATACTTGTATTGTGATTTAAATGACGACCATTTAAAATAATTGATAAGCAGATAAGACAATAGGGTACCACATAAGAAGACATGAACTCAAAATGGTAAATGCATATTTTGCTTTCTATTTTGAGACCAATTAACCTGTCATTACCTGCTAATTATTAGAGCCGATGAAAGGACGAACAACGACCGGTGGTCAACATGGCTAGACAACAGACAATTAAAAAAAAATCCGTTGTAACATAATTACGGACAAAGTACGGTCTTCGAGCAAACATTCCGGCATTTTGTCGGAAAAAAATATAAAAATCTGTTGACATTACAGATGAAATGTAATTATCCGGTAATACAAAAAAGAAGATAATTTCCGTTTAAACAACGGACAAATTTTGAGATTTTAAACAACGGAAAATTTCAACAGACAATTATCCAAAATGTTCTGTTGTTCCACATTTTTTTAGCAGTGTCGGCTGTGCTAGTCGTACTCTTGGCTGGGCTCCTTGTACTGCAAATATGTTTTGAAGTGTTGATAGAATGGAGCCACCAGCCCGTCTTAGGCTTACTATTATTCTATACAATACTTGATTGCTTTCGAGAAGTGTATTCACAACGAACAGAATTTAATGCCCCGTTCATTATCGTTAAAGGTTTAACCAGAGTTTGGCCGCCACCAAATCAGAGATTCATAAGCACAAATTAATAGGCCACCGCTTCCTAATAATCCATCTATTCACACGCATTGCGTGTGAATAGATTTGCTTCTAATATTTCAATGTATTTAAGGGTCCAATATTCTATTTCTACTCAATATTGCTTAATGAAGCTCAGTGAACGAAGCTATACGACTCAAAATTGTCGCTCCCTTTGCTCTTCGGGTTATCCTTCGTCACTTAACTCTTCGAAGTCGTGTTGCCTTATGCTGAACTCTTTCGGGGTTGAAAAGGCAACACTGCAAAAATCAATGGCGTCACCCCGAATGGGCTCATTTTCGTTACCCTAAAAATTGCAGGTACTTCAGCGCTAATGTGAGTGTGTGAGTGTGTGAATGTGTGAGTGTGTGAGTGTGTGAGTGTGTGAGTGTGTGAGTGTGTGAGTGTGTGAGGGTGTGAGGGTGTGAGGGTGTGAGGGTGTGAGGGTGTGAGGGTGTGAGTGTGTGAGGGTGTGAGTGTGTGAGTGTGTGAGTGTGTAAGTGTGTGAGTGTGTGAGTGTGTGAGTGTGT
>SDVV010021804.1:0-13062 GCA_016164225.1 Gammarus roeselii
ATTATACTTTTACCCCCATTAACTCACAATTCCTCTTCTCACATTGTCACTCCTCAAACAGACCTATACTATACTTTTACCCCCATTAGCTCACAACTTCCTCCTCTCACACCGTCACTCCTCGAACATCCCTTCATTATACTTTTACCCCCATTAACTCACAACTTCCTCCTCTCACATCGTCACTCCTCGAACATCCCTTCATTATACTTTTACCCCCATTAACTCACAACTTCCACCTCTCACATCGTCACTCCTCGAACATCCCTGTACTATGCTTTTACCCACATTAACCCGCAACTTCTCCCTACAGTTGTACCAACTACACCCTCATACAGGGCTGTATGAGGGTGCAGTTGTGCAACTGTTGGGGGGTGAGAGCAGAAGAGAAAAAAAGGTCGAATGTCATCGAGATGAAATGTTTGAAGAGCATGGCTGGGGAGACTCTGGGATTCAGGATCTATAACGATGTGGTGCAAGCTAGAACGGATATGGTGAAGAAGTTAGAGGAGAGAGTTGATTTGCGGGTTCTGAGATGGCTCGAGTACATGCGTCCATCCCCAATGTCCTACATTTCATTACACTCTTCAGTGCACTCAACACTTTACATCCTTCCTTCACTCGCGACTTCACTTCCGTTACCACTAGCTCGGTCTTCTCCACATGTGAGTTCGGATACTCATAGCACTGAACTTCCTTCAATAACTCTCCATTTAGGAGGACACTAATTCCGCTCCCATCGACATTCCTGAGCATCTCATTACTTTCCTTTTACCCACGTTCACACTCCTCCTCCCACACACTCTACCGAACTCCGATACTCGTCTACACATCTTTACCACTGACTCCGCCACCAGTGCTGCATCATCCGTCAACAGTAACTGTGAAACAAACCCTGGATAAAATAATGCAATGGTGGTTCTTCAGTGAAATAATTTGATTTTTTTATCAGTCTAACTGGCGAGGCGCTCAATAAATACTGAAGGCCGAGCGCTGGCGTCAACAATTAACGCGAAACTTTGAAGCAATTTAATTACTAACGCAAACAAGCGGCCTTGTGAGGTAGGACTCGTAGGACTCGTAGGGCTCGAAGGACTCGTAGGACTGGAAGAACGATATTCTCTTATTGAGCAGTTTTAAAATGAACGAGAAAGAAACACCGAGCGAAACATTGGTGGAAAATAATTATTATATTTAAATACGTCAACGGTACTTGGTACAAGAGAATAGTGACTGCTAATAAAGTACCAAGGCTGCTGCACGATAACCCAGCACAATTCAAGTACGTCAACCTTGCTTGGTACATGAGAGAGAATATTGACTGTTAATTAAGTACCAAGGTTGCTGCACGATAACTCAGCGCAGTTCATGTACCTCATACTATTCAAGTACGATATTAACTAACATGAATTTAATTTTGGGCCAATTGAGTAAAAAAATTGAAAACAATACCTCTTGATGATAGTGAAAAAAATCGACCTCCAAGCTGTTCGAAAACCATTAAAAATGGGCTGCGTGTCTCGATGTGGTTCAACGTGTCTCGATGTGGTTCAACGTGTCTCGATGTGGTTCAACGTGTCTCAATGTGGTTCAACGTGTCTCGATGTGGTTCAACGTGTCTCGATGTGGTTCAACGTGTCTCGATGTGGTTCAACTGCGAACGCAAGAAATGCGCAATATAATAATTTAACATTTGCTGGAGGCTTTTTCTCAAATACTTGCAATTACAAGTTGTTATTTATTATTATTATTATTATTCATTCATTATTATTCAAACTTCTTAGTCAGAGTACAATGAAAAGCTCTATATAGTTGTTGAGGAATAAACAGTGCTGTAAAATAACATTTTCGAATTAAGGCCGCAGCTGCAAAATGAACGGAGGCCGTGAGCATGACGGTCCTCACACTGCTCTCCACACACACCAAATCTCACCCCTTCACAGCCAAAGGATCCGGCTAAGAGCCCGCACACTCTCTCTGGGTAACAAGTGTGCTCTGAGGTCAGTGTCTGCAGCAGGGCCCGACGGCTATCACTGGTTTCCTTTCACCGCATTATAGGTGCCAGGCCCGCCCCCACGAATAGCCAACCCGTTTATCAGCAAGATGGGCAAGGGTGGGGAAAGCACTCCAGGGCCAATTCAAACTAATTTTTTCACAAACATTATCTACTCACGTCCAACCCTTGCCCGCTCTCTCGCTTCCTCTACAATCATTTCTCTCCTCACTTATGTCTGCTCACCACTATAAATTGATTTATAACTTGGTCTACCTCCAAGTCTACGCTCACTCACCTATGCTTGCCTAGCCCCCCATATCAATTAATTGATGTAAGGGGTGTGTATGAACGTACACAGAGGAAAACCGATGAATGTCTTCCCCCCCAACGACACTGGACGACCATCTCTTGCAGGAAATACTTCATACATCAATTGAAAAAGACCTTAGCAGCAACACCTACCCCATTATAACGACCTGCTCACTTCAATGCTTTGTCAGAAGCTTTCAATATCCAATACCTACTGAACTTGTTTGAAACCAAAACCCTGGAAACTTCCTTCATGAAGAGAACATCCGAAATCAATCCAAATATACGAGTATTCTCTTCAAAGGACGCAAACCCGAAAAAATCAGGCAACATAAAATACCGGAACAAATCTAATAAACACAGCACGTAGCATGGCTACGCCGGGCCAGTAAACACGGCCCAATAACAACTTGAACCATTAGCCTGGATTGACTGGGGGTAGTAACTCAGTTAGTGAGGCACCTGGACAGAATAGGGAGAGAGGGGAGTGGGGGCTGGCTTCCCCCTAGATGATTCCCTTCAGGTAAGATTAAACATCTTGACATGACACACCGATGGTGTTGTGAGGATTAAAGAACAATTTCCTGAAAGAATAGGTAGTAAGGTTACGAATGTACGAGTCAACAATGATGACGTTGAAGATTCAAATGACCACATACACAAATACTTGGAACATTTTAATGTAATGACGATTATTCAGATTAAAAAGCTGGAGTCACCCGACAAAGGCAACAGCAACTAAATCGAAAAAAATTGTTCTTTCTTTAATTGGTATTGTTATTTCTTTAATTGGTATTGTTATTTCTTTAATTGGTATTCATATAGCTACATCATATCTGGTTGAGAAGATACTTACTGGGATACTTGTAGTTTCTTTGCAATTCACAGCAGGTCACAGCGTGGCGGCCACATGGCCCACATCTGTGGGCCACTCTCCACTTGTGCTGCGGCCACAGCATTTGCATGTTGTAGCCACATTCGCCAGTCGGATCCCGGCTTGGCGTCGCGGTTAAGCAGGGGTAGATCTGGAACACAGCTGAGAAAATTGTCCAGTCGGCTCTTTATCTGTAGCCAGAAAGGTTCTCATGGCCCAGGAACACAGTCTTCTATAGCTGTGTTATTGCTAGAATTATACGAAGCTTTGGTTTTTAGGTCACATTTTCTCCATATCTCAGTGATTCCAATCTAGATTCGTTAAGTTGCATATTGTTTTCACCAGCCCACTTGAAGATTTCTTTCAATTCAGTTTGAACCCTTTCCACATCACTCAAGTTCTGGACATTGCCTAGTACTCTGGTAGCATCTGCAAAGAAAGAGACTGATGTATGTGGGCAGGTTTGGCCCAGATCATTAGCCAATATTAAGAAAAGCAGAGGTCCAAGCACAGTGCCTTGTGGGACCCCACTAAGGACTTCCACTGGTGCAGAGGTTTCTCCATTCACTACCCCACGTTGAGTTATGCCTTTCAGAAATATTTTGATCCCTTTGTAAGCCTTCCCTTGGCTACCGACATTATATAGTTTTGTTAACAGTATACCGTGATCTATTTTGGCAAAGGCCTTGGCAAAATCAAGATAAATTACATCCACATTTGGTCCATCACTCAATGAATTTATTATTTCGTCATAGTGCTCCAGCAGTTGGGTCAACGTGCTCCTCTTACTTCTGAAACCATGTTGCTTGGAGTTGAACCATTTATTTTTTCCAAGAAAATTCACAATTCGTCCTTTCGGCATTCGTACAGAAGAAATGTTTCAGTGCATTCTAATTGATATATCGCTTATTGATCAGTAGTATTCTTATATTATAATGCAAACTGATGGACGCCGATCACTAGCAGCTTATTGATGGTATTGCTAATAGACTAAAACCTTCCATTGATTATAGATGGTAGCAATATTTTATCAAGTCAGTAGTGACATCACAGGCGTAATTTTTCTCTCCCCCCTCAGTATCCAGAATCACCAAAGAGCCACACTTCTCATGCTGGTTCGAAATTGATTTTAAAGTATCTAAGGGATGTAAATTGAAAGGAAACAAATGGTAATTGAAAGCGATGATTGTTCCTATCATTCCTATTCTCTACTTTATTCCTACCAGACCCGCAGAGTACCATTCCTAACTGGTTTAAAAGCCTTAATGTCAGGTAAAGAATTGCGTTTAACTCGCGTCTGCCCATTGACGCTATCTGCTAATCCTGCCGTTTCCTCGTCGTTGACGTGCAATGGCAGCAGCGACGCTAATGAGCTCGTCCACAATAGCTATTGGACGAGGACACAATAAACTGGCCCATGTAACATTACTGGGGCCGTACCGCCTTCGTCTCTGAGGGCACCGTATTAATGCCATCAAACACTTGTTTAACAGCTCGTGATTCCTGCTCGATGTTCTCAGCGTAATGTTCGTAACATTATCCACGTTGGAACAAATGCGCTGGTACATTGGCATGAACCTCGTGCCTTCATCTCCAAATAATCCCATAGATTCTCAGCTGAGATAAGATGACTGTGGCGGCCTCACCACATGACTGTGGCGGCCACACCATATGAATGTGGCGGCCACACCATATGACTGAGGCGGCCCCACCATATGAATGTGGCGACCCCGCCATATGACTGTGGCGGCCTCACCATAGGAATGTGGCGGCCCCACCATATGAATGTGGCGGCCCCACCTTATGACTGTGGCGGCCCCACCATATGACTGTGGCGGCCTCATCACATGACTGTGGCGGCCTCACCACATGACTGTGGCGGCCCCACCATATGAATGTGGCGTCCACACCATATGAATGTGGCGGCCACACCATATGAATGTGGCGGCCACACCATACGAATGTGGCGGCCCCACCATATGAATGTGGCGGCCACACCATATGAATGTGGCGGCCCCACCATATGACTGTGGCGGCCCCACCATATGAATGTGGCGGCCCCACCATATGAATGTGGCGGCCCCACCTTATGACTGTGGCGGCCCCACAATATGACTGAGGCAGCCCCACCCTATGAATGTGGCGACCCCGCCATATGACTGTGACGGCCCCACCATAGGAATGTGGCAGCCCCACCATATGACTGTGTCGGAATCACCATTTGACTGTGTCGGAATCACCATTTGACTGTGGCGGCCTCACCATATGACCGTGGCGGCCGCACCATATGACTGTGGCGGCCTCACCATATGACTGTGACGGCCTCACCATATGACTGTTGCGGCCTCACCAAATGACTTAGGCGGCCCGCACCATATGACTGTGGTGGCCTCACCAAATGACTTAGGCGGCCTCACCATATGACCGTGGCGGCCGCACCATATGACTGTGGCGGCCTCACCATATGACTGTTGCGGCCTCACCATATGACTGTGGCGGCCTCACCATATGACTGTGCGGCCTCACCATATGACTGTGGCGGCCTCACCATATGACTGTTGCGGCCTCACCAAATGACTTAGGCGGCCCGCACCATATGACTGTGGCGGCCTCACCATATGACTGCTGCGGCCTCGCCACATGACTGAGCGGCCTCACCATATGACTGTGGTGGCCTCACCATATGACTGTGGCGGCCTCACCAAATGACTTAGGCGGCCCGCACCATATGACTGTTGCGGCCTCACCAAATGGCTTAGGCGGCCCGCACCATATGACTGTGGCGGCCTTACCAAATGACTGTGGCGGCCTCACAATATGACTGTGACGACCCAACCATATGACTGTGATGGCCCAATCATATGACTGTGGTGGCCTCACCAAATGACTCTGGCGGCCTCACCAAATGACTCTGGCGGCCTCACCATATGACTGTGGCTGCCTTACCACATGACTGTGACGGCCTTTCTATGTGACTGTGGTGGCTTTACCATATGACTGTGGTGGCCCTACCATCTGACCATGGCGGCCTCACCATATGACTGACTGCCTCGCCATATGGCTGTGGCTGCCTCACCATATGACTGTGGCTGCCTCACCATATGTCCGTGGCTGCCTCATCATATGACTGTGGCTGCCTCACCATATGACTGTGACGACCTCACCATATGACTGTGACGGCCCAACTATATGACTGTGGTGGCCTCACCAAATGACTCTGGCGGCCTCACCATATGACTGTGGCGGCCTTACCACATGACTGTGACGGCCTTTCTATGTGACTGTGGTGGCTTTACCATATGGCTGTGGTGGCCCTACCATCTTACTACGGCGGCCTCACCATATGACTGTGGCTGCCTCACCATATGACTGTAGCCGCCTTACCATATGATAAAATATTTGCTCGTGATTCCCAAAACAATGCGGTGGATCCATGATAAAATGCCATATAATTTTGGATTCGTTGAGCCGTTATACCTCAACCACGTGGGTAGAAAAAATGCAATAATTGTCAACTTATTTTCTGTTAATAATGAAACTTAGGTTAACTATTAAATCATACATATTGAAGATTTTTATTGTATTTAATATAGTTCAGAATACTAGATAACAAATGTTTATTTTCTCCAGCAACATGACCAGCAAGAAAAGGTCAACGGAGCAGCGTTGTTTTATTCACCTAATCAAGTAAAGGATGAAACTGAACCCAATAAGTTGTTACGCCATTGAGCCCCTGACCAGAGCTGTCTCATAACGCTGTCACCTTCAGTAAATTGTTCCTCTCATACTCAGGTCATGTGTTGTTCTGTGAAATCATTGTGATGTTCTGATCAATGTTCAACAGCTGCGACTAATAAATCACTGTGATGTTCAGATCAATGTTTAACAGCTGCGACTAATAAATCACTGTGATGTTCAAAACAATGTTACGCTGCTGCGACTATTAAATCCCTCTGATGTTCCGTTCAATGTTTTACAGATGCGACTGATAAATCACTGTGGTGTTTCGAACAATACTCAACAGATGCGACTAATAAATCACTGTGATGTTCAGATAAATGTTCAACAGCTGCGACTAATAAATCACTGTGATGTTCAGATCAATGGTCAACAGCTGCGACTAATAAATCACTGATGTTCAGATCAATGTTCAACAGCTGCGACTAAGAAATCACTGTCATGTTCTGATCCATTTTCACCAGTTACGACTAATAAATCCCTGTGATGTTCTGATCAATGTTTACCAGCTGCGCCTAAAAATCACTGTGATGTTCTGATCAATGTTTAACAGCTGCGCCTAAAAATCACAGTGATGTTCACATCAATGTTCAATAGCTGCGACTAATAAATCACTGTGATGTTCAGATAAATGTTCAACAGCTGCGACTAATAAATCACTGTGATGTTCAGATCAATGTTCAACAGCTGCGACTAATAAATCACTGTGATGTTCAGATCAATGTTCAACAGCTGCGCCTAAAAATCACTGTGATGTTCGCATCAATGTTTAACAGCTGCGACCAATAAATCAGTGATGTTCCGATCAATGTTTAACAGCTGCGACTAATAAATCACTGTGATGTTTTGATCAATGTTTAACAGCTGCGACTAATAAATCACTGTGATTTTCTGATCAATGTTTAATAGCTGCGCCTAAAAATCACTGTGATGTTCGCATCAATTTTTAACAGCTGCGACTAATAAATCAGTGATGTTCCGATCAATGTTTAACAGCTGCGACTAATAAATCACTGTGAAGTTCAGATCAATGTTTAACAGCTGCGACTAATAAATCACTGTGATGTTCAAAACAATGTTACGCTGCTGCGACTATTAAATCCCTCTGATGTTCCGTTCAATGTTTTACAGATGCGACTGATAAATCACTGTGGTGTTTCGAACAATACTCAACAGATGCGACTAATAAATCACTGTGATGTTCAGATCAATGTTCAACAGCTGCGACTAAGAAATCACTGTCATGTTCTGATCCATTTTCACCAGTTACGACTAATAAATCCCTGTGATGTTCTGATCAATGTTTACCAGCTGCGCCTAAAAATCACTGTGATGTTCTGATCAATGTTTAACAGCTGCGCCTAAAAATCGCAGTGATGTTCACATCAATGTTCAATAGCTGCGACTTATAAATCACTGTGATGTTCAGATCAATGGTCAACAGCTGCGACTAATAAATCACTGTGATGTTCAGAACAATGTTGTACCGCTGCGACTATTAAATCCCTCTGATGTTCCGTTCAATGCTTAACAAATGCGACTGATAAATCACAGTGATGTTCAGAACAATGTTTAACAGCTGCGAGTAATAAACCACTGCGAAGTTCAGATCAAAGCTTAACAGCTGCGACTAATAAGTAGTAGTAGTTGTTGCTTCACTTTTTCACCGGAGTCCCAACGCGAAGTTAATGTAGACTCCCCCGCAGGGCAATTGAAGAGTGGATAAGTAGGTGCAGCGTAGATAATAGATAACGAGCAGGTTCAAAGCATATTCCGAGTAATTCCTACACAGACACAGAATAAGTTCAACATAAAGACAGTTGATCTAAAACAGATACAAAGTAGGTTCGACGTAGACACAGAGCAGGTTCAACGCATAGTTAGAGAGTAGGTTCAACGCAGATACCGAGTAGGTCTCTGCGCTAACCATTTTTTTTTACTCAAGCATTTTGGTCTTGATGTGGGGTGGCAGAGGTGTCTCGGGTCTCATAAGAGCCCAGCGAATCCGGAAGGTCCCTCAAGTCCCCCGGGTCCCCCGAGCTTCCCGGGTCCCCTCGTCTCAGCTCATCTCGGCTTGTCTTGAATCACCTCGGACAGTCTCGGCTCGTCGCGCGACCAACTCGACTCGCCTCAACATGTTCGACTGATCTCGACGCACCTCGACCAGCCTCGACGCGACCCTCGCCCTCTGCGCCAGTAATCCGTGGACTGCAATGGTCAACTGTTCTACTCAAGCATTTCACATATATACATTTTTCTGTCTAACACAGATACAAAGTCGGTTCAACTTAGGTACAGAGCAGGTTCAACGCAAAGTTACCGAGTAGGCTCAACGTAGACACAGTAGGTTCTACGCAGATACCGAGTAGGTTTCTGCGTTAACAATTTTTATTTCTTCACTAAAGCATTTTGGGGCTGGAGGGGGGTGGCAGAGGTGTCTCGAGTCCCAAAAGAAACCGACAAATCCCGGAAGGCCCCCCAAGTCCCCCGAGTGCCCCGAGCTCCCCGGGTCCCCTCGTCTCAGCTCATCTCGGCTTGTCTTGAATCACCTCGGCCAGTCTCGGCTCGTCGCGCGACCAACTCGACTCGCCTCAACATGTTCGACTGATCTCGACGCACCTCGACCAGCCTCGACGCGACCCTCGCCCTCTGCGCCAGTAATCCGTGGACTGCAATGGTCAACTGTTCTACTCAAGCATTTCACATATATACATTTTTCTGTGAATGGGTTTTACAGCATGGGGAGGGAAAGCCAGGAGTGCCAGAGATCAGAGGGGCCTCAAACGGGTCCCAAAATTTATCAAGGGGGTCCCTAAGGGTCCTAAGGGAGTCCCAAAGGTCCCCGGAAGGGTCCAAGTGGATACCCCCAATCCTCCTGGTCTTCCGAGTCCCCCGGGTTCCCGAAACTCCCGGGTCCCTAAAGTACTCCGGGCCCCGCGAGCACCTCCCCCCCTTCACTCCCGGGTCACCTAGTCTCAGCCAGCCTCGGTTCGTCTCGACTCATCGCCTCGTTAGTCGACTCGTCTCCACTCGCCTCAGCCTGCTCGACTCGCCTCGTCCCCTCCACGTACAGTGCCATTCAAGACTTTCTCTCTCTAAGATCAACGTTAACATCATTTCACCATTTAGCCATCAAAAACGACTAGCTGTGCTCGGTCATTTATTTGGCGCCCAGAGAGAGCGCAAATTCTCCCACCGTAGGTTGGACTAGACTAACTAACACACCGCATAGCCCACCTAGGGCCTGTGTGGGCGTCTAACGATACATAATTGTATAATCAATACAAATAGATCACCATGAAAGAAGGGCAGAGAAAAATAATAGAGCCCAAGCAAGAAGAAATAATAAAATACTAAAATAAAGTGTTGGTGATCTATAAAGGAATAATCATCCATCCACCCCAACCGACTAATAAATCACTGTGATGTTCAGATCAATGTTCAACAGCTGCGACTAATAAATCACTGTGATGTTCAGATCAATGTTCAACAGCTGCAACTAATAAATCACTGTGAAGTTCAGATCAAGGTTTAACAGCTGCGACTAATAAATCACTGTGATGTCCAGATCAATGTTCAACAGCTGCGACTAATAAATCACTGTGATGTTCTGATTAATGTTCAACAGTTGCGACTAATAAATCACTGTGATGTTCAGATCAATGTTCAACAGCTGCGACTAATAAATCACTGTGATGTTCACATCAATGTTCAACAGCTGTGACTAATAAATCACTGTGATGTTCAGATCAATGTTCAACAGCTGCGACTAATAAATCACTGTGAAGTTCAGATCAAGGTTTAACAGCTGCGACTAATAAATCACTGTGATGTTCTGATTAATGTTCAACAGCTGCGACTAATAAATCACTGTGATGTTCTGATTAATGTTCAACAGTTGCGACTAATAAATCACTGTGATGTTCAGATCAATGTTCAACAGCTGCGACTAATAAATCACTGTGATGTTCACATCAATGTTCAACAGCTGCGACTAATAAATCACTGTGATGTTCAGATCAATGTTCAACAGCTGCGACTAATAAATCACTGTGATGTTTTGATCAATGTTCACCAGTTGCGACTAATAAATCACTGTGATGTTCAGATCAATGTTCAACAGCTGCGACTAATAAATCACTGATGTTCTGATCAATGTTCACCAGTTGCGACTAATAAATCACTGTGATGTTCAGATCAATGTTCAACAGCTGCGACTAATAAATCACTGTGATGTTCAGATCAATGTTCACCAGTTGCGACTAATAAATCACTGTGATGTTCAGATCAATGTTCAACAGCTGCGACTAATAAATCACTGTGATGCTCAGATCAATGTTCAACAGCTGCGACTAATAAATCACTGTGATGTTCTGATCAATGTTCACCAGTTGCGACTAATAAATCACTGTGATGTTCAGATCAATGTTCAACAGCTGCGACTAATCAATCACTGTGATGTTCAGATCAATGTTCAACAGCTGCGACTAATAAATCACTGTGATGTCCAGATCAATGTTCAACAGCTGCGACTAATAAATCTCTGTGATGTTCAGATCAATGTTCACCAGTTGCGACTAATAAATCACTGTGATGTTCAGATCAATGTTCAACAGCTGCGACTAATAAATCACTGTGATGTTCAGATCAATGTTCAACAGCTGCGACTAATAAATCACTGTGATGTTCAGATCAATGTTCAACAGCTGCGACTAATTGATAACGCTAGATTTGTTTTAATGCCAGAGGCTTTGCTCGCTAATTATGCCTTCAGGATATTTACATAATCAGAGAGCAGAGGATTAGCTTTTAGTTGCTGGTATTCAGAGTACATGTTAGGGTGAAGCCTCAGACTACATGTTAGGGTGAAGCCTCAGAGTACATGTTAGGGTGAAGCCTCAGAGTACATGTTAGGGTGAAGCCTCAGAGAACATGTTAGGGTGAAGCCTCAGAGTACATGTTTGGGGGAAGCCTCGGAGTACAAGTTAGGGTGAAGCCTCAGAGTACATGTTAGGGTGAAGCCTCGGAGTACATGTTAGGGTGAAGCCTCGGAGTACATGTTAGGGTGAAGCCTCAGAGTACATGTTAGGGTGAAGCCTCAGAGTACATGTTAGGGTGAAGCCTCAGAGTACATGTTAGGGTGAAGCCTCAGAGTACATGTTAGGGTGAAGCCTCAGAGTACATGTTAGGGTGAAGCCTCAGAGTACATGTTAGGGTGAAGCCTCAGAGTACATGTTAGGGTGTAGCATAAGAGTACATGTTAGGGTGAAGCCTCAGAGTACATGTTAGGGTGTAGCATCAGAGGACATGTTAGGGTGTAGAATCAGAGTACATAAATAACCAAGTAAAGAGGAGGATCATTACTAAGCGAGTGTTCTCTGCCAGAAGATGATCAAGTAAAGAGGAGGATCATTACTAAGCGGTTGTTCTCTGCCAGAAGATGACCAAGTATAGAGGAGGATCATTACTAAGTGAATGTTCTCTGCCAGAAGATGACCAAGTAAGGAGGAGGATCATTACTTAGCGAGTGTTCTCTGCCAGAAGATGACCAAGTAAAGAGGAGGATCTTAACTAAGCGAGTGTTCTCTACCAGAAGATGACCGAGTAAAGAGGAGGATCATTACTAAGTGAGTGTTCTCTGCTAGAAGATGACCAAGTAAAGAGGAGGATCATTACTAAGCGGGTGTTCTCTGCCAGAAGATGACCAAGTAAAAAGGAGGATCATTACTAAGTGAGTGTTCTCTGCTAGAAGATGACCAAGTAAAGAGGAGGATCATTACTAAGCGAGTGTTCTCTGCCAGAAGATGACCAAGTAAAGAGGAGGATCATTTCTAAGCGGGTGTTCTCTGCCAGAAGATGACCAAGTAAAGAGGAGGATCATTACTAAGCGGGTGTTCTCTGCCAGAAGATGACCAAGTAAAAAGGAGGATCATTACTAAGTGAGTGTTCTCTGCTAGAAGATGACCAAGTAAAGAGGAGGATCATTACTAAGCGAGTGTTCTCTGCCAGAAGATGACCAAGTAAAGAGGAGGATCATTTCTAAGCGGGTGTTCTCTGCCAGAAGATGACCAAGTAAAGAGGAGGATCATTACTAAGCGGGTGTTCTCTGCCAGAAGATGACCAAGTAAAAAGGAGGATCATTACT
>SDVV010021805.1:0-13062 GCA_016164225.1 Gammarus roeselii
CTCCCCACTAACGACGCCCTCCAGCAGGCTGCAACTACCTACTATCTCCCCACTAACGACGCCTTCCAACAGGCTGCAACTACCTTCTATCTCCCCACTAACGACGCCCTCCAACAGGCTGCAACTAGCTACTATCTCCCCACTAACGACGCCCTCCAACAGGCTGCAACTACCTACTATCTCCCTACTAACGACGCCCTTCAATAGGCTGCAGCTAGCTACTATTTCCCCACTAACGACGCCCTCCAACAGGCTGCAACTACCTAGTATCTCCCCACTAACGACGCTCCCCAACAGGCTGCAACTACCTACTATCTCCCCACTAACGACGCCCTCCAACAGGCTGCAACTAGCTACTATCTCCCCACTAACGACGCCCTCCACCAGGCTTCAACTACCTAATATCTCCCCACTAAAGACGCTCTCCAACAGGCTGCAACTACCGACTATGTCCCCACTAACGATGCCCTCCAACAGGATGCAACTAGCTACTATCTCCACACTAACGACGCCCTCCAACAGGCTGCAACTACCTAATATCTCCCCACTAACGACGCTCTCCAACAGGCTGCAACTACCTAATATCTCCCCACTTACGACGTCCTCCAACAGGCTGCAACTAGCTACTATCTACCCTCTAACGACGCCCTCCAACAGGCTGCAACTACCTAATATCTCCCCACTAACGACGCCCTCCAACAGGCTGCAACTACCTAATATCTCCCCACTTACGACGCCCTCCAACAGGCTGCAACTAGCTACTATCTCCCCACTAATGACGCCCTCCAACAGGCTGCAACTGCCTACTATCGCCCCACTAACGACGCCCTCCAACGGGCTGCAACTACCTAATATCCCCCCACTAACGACGCCCTCCAACAGGCTGCAACTACCTAACATCTCCCCACTAACGACGCCTCCCAACAAGCTGCAACTACCTAACATCTCCCCACTAACGACGCCTTCCAACAGGCTGCAACTACCTAATATCCCAACAAAAACAAATCAGTTTTTACCCGTTTTCTGTCAAAATTATGCACAAAAGCCTGTTACTGTATCTTTTCTATTAGATTCGACCCTAAGAGCTTCACATTGCAGTCATCGAGGAGCTGTCGTTAGGTGAATTCATCTGGTTCTTGGAAACATTCATTTTACTTATATAAGTAGGCCCTCACGTTAAAAGTTCTGGGACATCTTGCGCGGTTTAGTGGAACATCTCGGCGCGACTGGGGGTTTGGAAAGCGATTAGCAAGTATTTTAGAGGATGGATTTTATTCACTATTGTAGAGTTTCAAAGATGGAATACTAAATTTCAGCTGGAGGAAATAAGATCTCCAGCTGGATTAGACAAAGGCGTCAACTGGATTGACAACTAAGAACTGCATTACATTTTTGTATTCAAATTGGTATATATCAGGAATAGTCAAAGTCTTCCAGCTAAATAAAATATTCAGTGTTGAGCAAATAAAATCAGAATTGGCGCAATGAAAACTTTATATGAAAGGAACAATATTTAAATGCTCATTCGAAGATGTATATTGTGGAGTGACTGAGAAAACCTTGAAAATTGCAGCTCACAACAAAATGTAATATCCTTTTTATTGAAACATCAATATAATCACCATCAAATAAAAAATAAGAACTTCGATCAAGTTCAATCTCAGTCGTCACTGCCATCGTTTTAGAATGAAAACATAAACATTCACATTCAATTAAGCTTACATGTATGCACAGCTTCAGTTCATCAAGTTAACTGGCCTCATTCTTCAAAGCTTTACCCATGATACACATTAATTTCAAAGCAAACAAAAGAGCCACGTATCCTGCAAAACAAATGAGAAACACCGCAACTTCTTGTAGGGGAATAAGGACTTTGTCTGAGCAGCCTACGCCTAGCAGGGGAATATTCTTGGCTGATGAACGAGATGCCTGGGGGCCGTAGATAACTTTGATTGAAATTAACTAGCCTCGATTCATCTCGTTATTCAGTGTTCGATGCATTATTCCATTGTTGAAGTACACACATGAACAAGGTGAGATGAGGACACATGAGCAAGGTGGAATGCGGACACATGAGCATGGTGGAATGCGGACACATGAGCAAGGTGGAATGCGGACGCACGAGCAAGGTGGAATGCGGACACATGAGCAAGGTGGAATGCGGACACATGAGCAAGGTGGAATGCGGACACGTGAGCAAGGTGGAATGCGGACACATGAGCAAGGTGGAATGCGGACACATGAGCAAGGTGGAATGCGGACACATGAGCAAGGTGGAATGCGGACACATGAGCAAGGTGGAATGCGGACACATAAAAAAGGTGAAATTTGGACATTAACTAGCTCTCGTATATCATACACATTGTTCTATACAGAGGCTAGTAAATATGATGTGACCTATATTACCTCGAATTTTTTCTGATACTAGGTACCTGTTATTTGTGATTTTCGCTAGAACTCATCTTTATCCTGGAAATCGATGTGACTCGTTTTATTACTAAGCATTGATGCCGTCGTTGCAATTGACACACGAGTCTTATTTGTGCAAATCCTATCATGAACTCTGCAATACTTTGTCCATTCAGTGAATAACGGAAGTAAGTCTGAGAGTTGATTGGGAGGACCAAATGCTATTTCTTTATCAAGTAGCGAAAATGAGATACCTGGATTGCGCTGTTTGTGTTGCATTACAAAAATAGTACGTTACATCTTGTGTTGAGATTAAAGTATTAAAATTTAGTAACGTATAATGGAACATTTTTAGCGGTCATATATTTTACATAACCCCGAATGATAAACATAGTTGAAGTTTACCCAACGAGGCTAACGCACGCTCATTTTTTGGTGTTCCCGCATCCGCTTACCAGCTTTATTGATTATTGAATTTACTCGACTCCTTTACTCTACGTCCAGATCTTCAACTCTCTTTCCATGAGTAGCACAGCCACCATTTTCCTTAAAATGAGTTTTTTTAATCGTAAAACAATGGGAAAGATTACAAAAGAGAAGTTTCGGGAAGTTTTGAAAAGATCGGCAGAATTATTTTGATATGCCAATATATTTCAGTAATTATAAATTTATGGGAGGTATAACGTGAAGTACGAATCTCTACCATCAATATGTAATTGAGCCGTGGGAGGATGAGAGAAAGTGGGCGACTGGGAGAGAGGTTGTAGTCAAATACGTAATCTGCTCAATGTTGTAGAAGAGTTGATGTATTTTGAGGAGTAGTTGAATGTATTGGATGCCAGAGGTGAGGTGGTGAGGTAGGGGAAGCAGGTGCAGCAAGGAAACCTCTAGTTTGGACGGCGTGGCGAACGAGTGCCTTAAGAGGGTTGTGCATGGTGAGCAAGTCGTAGAGGAGAGTGATATTCCTAATTATTAGAGGTAATCAGGATGGTGCGGTCGGCAGAATCGGTGTAGCCTTAGAAATGCTAGAGCTTGTTCAAATATACTTTTTGCGATAAGAAAAGTCCTTGGAAAACCCCTAACGAAGAATATGGATGTGGTCTGGGACATCATGGATCTCATAATTGCCAACCTATTGGGTCCACAGTAAGGCAGACTGGAGGGGATAACGTTTTAATGGAGAATACAGAGATTTGTAATGATCGGTTCAATGTTTCTATGTTGGCATTATATCATGGGTCAGAGTAGGAAGCGAGGTGAGTGATTGATTTCCATTGAAATTAAGATTGAGACAAGCTTGTGTAATGTTTCCAATACTGTTCACTCTCTACATGGATGGAGTGGTCAAGGAGATGAACGTGAGGAGATTGGGATGAGGTTTGTGCTGTTAGCAGTAAATGGGTGGAGTTTGCAATTGAGTAAGTTGCTGCTCGATGGTGTCACTGAACGGCATTGGTGATACTGTACGACATAGGTAACATTGAACGACATTGGTGATAATGTACGACATAATTGATATTTAACGGCATTGGTCATACTGTACGACATAGGTGACACGAAACGACATTGGGGATATTGTACAACATCTGCGATACTGCGCAACATTGGTGATACAATACGACATTGGTGATACTGAACTACATCGGTGATACTGTATAACATTGGTGATACTGTACAACATTAGTGATATTGCACGACAGAGGAATGTGAAAGAAGTAGGCTGTTATATTATGCGGGTACAAAATAAATATTAGGTGAACGAGGAATGCCTATGTTCGCTAAGGACAAAATGCTTGAGAATTATTTGTTTGTTTGAGATGAAATGCTTGAGAAGTATAGCCGCAGTGACGCAGGGAGATGTTCAGAGGTGATCAGAAGGGTTGAGGAGCAAGATGAGGATGGATGATAAGAGATTGGTGAAAAGCGTGATGAAAATCGACGTGAGTGGCGCCAGTCTAGATGAACAACAAAATTTGTATGTATAGGTGGCGTGAGGCAGGCTTTGGAGGAGAAGACATCATCGTACAGGTAGTGAGAAGAGTTTTATGGATTGGCCTGAGTGAAGAACGATTACGAATTGATCGGTTTTGACTCGGACCTCATGCACTTTCCTATCCTGGCCAATCTGATTATCAAGGTCGTGGGTGGTGAAATGGCTCGCCTCTACGACGCAGCATTGATAAACCAGTGGAAGCTTCCGGGCCGTGGTGCTGACGTAGATTTCATATCACACTTCTTACCAGAAGTGTGTGTTATGAACTTCTGCCTGAACACTTTAGAGCCTAAGGCTTAGTTTTAGTATGCTTGTGCTTGTGCATGAGAGAAGTGTTGGTTGCTGCTGGCCGTCGGCCACCCACTCTTGTGGGATTTGGTATTGGGTCTGTATTTGTATCTCTATATTTTCCAATCACTTTATTGGTTCATAATGGTTCATGATAATGAATATCACACCCAGTTTCGTGTTGTTGAAGCTTCATTTTCGTTAACAATAGATAAACTGCATTGATATCCGCCCGCGCACGTTCTCTGGAGGCAGAACAAATCGTGTCCTAACAAGGATGACTTCATAATTTATGAACATTTTTGCCCACGATTCGATGCCGTATATATTCGTTATTAGTTCACACACACACATACGCCGAATAACAGAATATCAGTTTGCAAATCGCAAGGGAGGATAAAGTAACATTATCTGCTTCAGATGTTCAAATTAGAGTCCTTATAACATCTGGTAAAATTGATTTGTTTTCAGTGATGTTGAATAGCAGCCTTGTCTGCACGTCGACCCTTTGTTTGAGTTCCGGCCATTTAGATGTCGCTGGCCGACCTTTTGTCGGAGTGCCGACCCTACAACCACTCAGAAAAGGACACGCAATTCGCTTTATTGGATTACACGTTCCTTCACTGCATGATTCCAGGGGTAGCCTGGAACGTCAGGACTAACGGTGGCCTAATCCATCACAAGTTCTTTAGTTTCCCCTTCATGTCATTTCAGTTGTAGAGGCTCCGTAAGGGGCGTTAAAATCTCGTAACGTGCACTGCTTGGTTGTAAGCATAAAAATATCACTCAATGACTTGCAACTTGTTTGATTGCAGATGGAGATCCTTGGATAGATTGAATGGTAATTAATTATTAAATATTGTGATATTATAGTTTATCTAGAAGTGTATTTTTAATCGAACATTTAAAATCATAATTATTTTTCATCAGTGGAAAAACCTGAAATGCTGTCTAAAATTATTGTTTTACGTCTAATGTAAATTAATATTTGCAATAACTTGAGTTTTATAAACGATTACTTATTTTCCAGGCCTGAACCGTCTACACTGTTTTCTCCTAGTTCCTTCAAAATGACTGGTCAGTGATTTCCATGTTTCTACGGGTGATATAAGTATTTAGTTATCTTCAATATCACAGTATATTAGGATGTTTTAAAGTAGGTAGAAAATCACTGAAAAAAACACCGCAGATAAGATTATTTTTCGATAATATGTTTTTCAATTGCAGCGACATCGGAAATTATTTTGTGGTGATCAAAGAGCAAACATGTTCTCTAAGATGATAAGATGCCAAAGAGTGCATCATCTTTCCGGCTCCCAGGCAGCCCCTTCTCGCCCTCGACGCCTCCAACAATGCTAAACAACTTCATAATCGAATCAAAGCCCCGCCTGAGGTGCAGCTCATTTAGGTTGAGCTCTTCTTCAGCTGAGTAGAGTCCGAATACCGCGGTTGCAACTCCCAGAGGCAGTAAAATTTGCAGTTTAATATTTGATCTCCGTTTCATGCAGTCGTTAGTGTTATTTATTATAAATTTTGTACTGTGATATCCGTTTAGGAACGAATAGCCTGCGTGGGGTCTAAAGCATCAATAGAGGCTAAACCTTCACGAATGAAAGACAATTATATATTTATGCCCTACACAAGGTAACAAAATTGACGGTGTATCAACAATTCGTATGAGCCTTTGCAGACAAACATTGCACTGTTCAATATCCAAACGGACCACCTTCTTCAATAAGACCAAAAGAACTGTCACACATCCGAACCAACAGCTAACGCACCTTCCACCTATTGAACGGCAGGTCGACTTGCATGCATTGTTGACATATCCAAGTTAGGAGTCGACCCAAGATAAAATCGTAACATTTTGGTGCAAAGTGATACCCAAATGGCCCGTTTTATAGGTCTCTTCCAATATATGAACGAATAAATCATCTCTGCACAATTGAAACAACGCGAACTAGTTAATGGTTAATCCACAACGGTGAGGAGAACTGTTCCTCCAAGCAACGTGATCTAGGTAATGGTTAATCCACAACGGTGAGGATAACTGTTCCTCCAAGCAACGTAAACTAGTTAATAGTTAATCCACAACGGTGAGGAGAACTGTTCCTCAGAGCAACGTGATCTAGGTAATGGTTAATCCACAACGGTGAGGATAACTGTTCCTCCAAGCAACGTGAACTAGTTAATAGTTAATCCACAACGGTGAGGAGAATTGTTCCTCCAAGCAACGTGATCTAGGTAATGTTTAATTTACAACGGTGAGGAGAACTGTTCCTCCAAGCAACGTAAACTAGTTAATAGTTAATCCACAACGGTGAGGAGAACTGTTCATCCAAGAAACGTAAACTAGTTAATAGTTAATCAACAACGGTGAGGAGAACTGTTCCTCCAAGCTACGTGAACTAGTTAATGGTTAATCCCCAAGGGTGAGGAGAACTGTTCCTCCAAGCAACGTAAACTAGTTAATAGTTAATCCACAACGGTGAGGAGAACTGTTCCTCCAAGCAACGTGAATTAGTTAATGGTTAATCCCCAAGGGTGAGGAGAACTGTTCCTCGAAACAACGTAAACTAGTTAATGGTTAATCCCCAAGGGTGAGGAGAACAGTTTCTCCGAGCAACGGGAACTAGTTAATGGTTAATCTACAACGGTGAGGAGAACTGTTCCTCGAAATGTTATTTCAAATCGCTGATGCTTTCTAGTTGAGATTTGAAACTAATATTATTAATTGTATCATTCGAGTTCATAGTAAACGATGATCATTTGAGTAGGATGATTGGGCTAAATGAATTAGAAATTCACAAACGGACATGCATTAAGGTCTAGTGATTAAGTATTGAGAATTGGTCGAATTGACTGATACTTCATAAATGTTTTACTGATAATGCCTTTCCAATAACAGTTTTATAAACTTGATATAGATCAGAGACTGTAAAGGTATCTAAGAGACACAGTTCCATCCCATCATAAGATCATCGCTACCTTTACTACCGAAAGCACTCACCGCTGGTGTGTTTTTCACACAAATACCTACCGCACTTCGGCGAAAGAGATTACAAAAACATCGAGAATACGGTCTTGTTATTTAGATTTGCGAAGGGAATCCAACCATTTTCACTGTTTAACAAAACTCAATGTCGACCACAAATTTGCACTAAGTTTAGATAAGTCAATAGTCTTCAAGTCAGGTCGGTTGTTCCCATGCCAAACTTTCTAATAAAGGTATAGTTGAGTACGTCTTTTAATGGCAGTAAAAATCGTTCCCCACGGTCCATAAAACGCGCCAACTACAAAAACTTAAGTTGAGGGGAGGTTCTGTAATTGAATGCATGACTCGACCAAAACAAACACGCCAATGATGCTCTTTTAAATGAGAAGACGCACGTCGGTTGGTGAAGTAGCTCAATAAAACAACACTAATGTTGCAATGTGAGGGAAATGTAGTAATCAGTTTAAAAAGACAAATGATATATAATTGTGAATCCAATGTTATTCTGTTCATCATAAAGACATTCATCGGTGAAAAATAAGAGAGTGATAGAAAATGTTTATGTATTATTCTAACTTGATGAATAAGAATTCGGAGTCCTCAGACTGAGATGCCTCTAGAGACATCTTTTTTTGTATTGTGAGTAACGATTTATATCTCTTTCGAATGATTGTAATTCATCAATAGATCGCCTGTATCAACATAATATGCTATTGTGTGTTCAAAACTGTATAATCTCAAATCATAAGGCAAAATGAAATCAAACATAGAAGGCATGTAATGACGCCGTCGCAGATAGAAACTTCCATAAATTTTAGGTGAGGAAATGTTCAGGAATATATTTTTGGGGAAGTCAGTACGGGAGAAATCATCACTACGAGATAGTAAAATGTCTTTAGTGAACCTCCAAAAAAAATTAAGTACATACACAAACATCCACTATACCCTACTCGAGTAATAATGAAACTGAAGTTTACAAAAAACTAGTGGGCTTGCAAACTGTATAGACTGTGTTCTCTATATAACGTGTACTATTTACACTGTGAACTGTATACACTTTGTACTGTATTTATTGTTGGCCGTATATACTACGCACGTATATTGACTCTTTCAGAAGTTATAATGAACGTTGCTACTCACTTGACTAACTTCAAACTTACACGCGCTTAGTTCCAATCCTAAGGTTATAACTACACCCACTCTGACATCAGGACAATAAACTAGTTTCAACTCCGTAAAATTCACTGTTGCAATGCTGTTTATTTCCGTGATCGCAATTTGGAAATCTGATCAAATGTCATTTTATATTACAATCTTTGAACCACATTTCGGATTTGTTGTGCTTATACGAGATATGTTGATCCCTGATGGATGGATTGTGCATTGAGTTGATGAGTTATTGATCAAATTATAAACAAATAATAAAAAAACATCATACATTTATAAAAACAAGACTATTGAGGACGGTTATGATCGATTAGGGTGACGAGGCTTTCTAGCATGATGGAGTCAGCATCCTACTGACGCAGAACGTCAAACCGTTACTAGTGCTGCAGCAAGATATAATCAACACTTTAGATTAGATTAGAGTGATCAGATTTACTAACAAGCAAAGTCAATGTCCCGACGCTTCTTATGCCCAAGGTACGCACTGGGTGCCGAAGGAGGAACAGTATCTCCAAAAGTGCTTCGCCTTTATAGCCACAGCACTCCTTGGGTAGCAGCAAAGAGTGTTCTTACTCAACCTACCCTGCTCGAGAGCCAAAGGGATTCGCAAGGTGCGGGGGCAATACGCCCCTACACTCGCTGATGAGGTCGATACAACAGAGACAGGAAACGGTGATCCCATGCATGAGAAATCCTCTCAGTGTAGGGAATCTCACGCAGGAGAGAAGCAGGACAGGAAAAAAGAATTAGGAGGAGAGTTGTTGAAAACGTGTTGCATGATGGAATAGAACAACTTGAGGGTAGTTAACCCTAGTAATGAGACCATTATTTCGAACCGATGTGCAACGACTATCGTTATGGTGGTCAATAAGGAGATGGAGATAGTTCGAAGAAAATCTCAATTACACATCCTAAAATTTGAGATGAATGGGAGTCGAGTACGTTCAGGATAAGGGAGAAATTGAGAGATCGTGAAAAGTAGAGGATCGGGAAGCATGAAGGGACCGTGACTGCTGCCTTACAGAGTACTGATGGTGAGAACCACATACGAACGTTATTGTTCCACACAAGAAAAGGCATTGTGTACAACATTGTTCATGAATTATATTTAGGTTGATTTATTCCACGACAAATAGACACAAAACGATTAGGGCAGCATGGGAATTTTCTTTTCTCCAGTAGTACAAGAACTTGAATGAATGACAAAACATTTCTCAAGATACTTTTTTATCTGGTTTAGAGCAGGCGGTCGTCATTTTGTGTCTATATATTTATTGACACCAAGCTAGTCGATGGAGGTAGATGAACAGGATAATGATGGCACGATTTATATAAATAACATTTGACTAATGTATGTAATTAATCAATGTTTAAAATTTGTATTGCATTTTCCAAAGATATTTCATGTACACGAACATTGAACAGTTTTAGTTTACTCTGCTGCTCTGATTCAGGCCTGGCAGTCTACTTCTCCCTCCACAAAATATTATGTTCCGTAAATGTCTCAACCGAAATCTGGCAGTCATCTCATTCGACCGTAAAATGAAAGAAAATATCACTTCTTCGGTGCTTTGCCAACCGATCCCAGCCGATAAATTGTCAGTTTTATCTCTCCTGGATAAAGCAGACAGCAAAAAAGACGCCTTTCACGCTTGATTTCATTCATATGATTGACGACAAATTGCCTGATCGTTATCGGTATGTGGTATTGTAGTTTTCTGATTTGTTTTGTGGGGTTAACTTGCTAGTGAATTATGTAGTAGAGAGAATTTTCTCTTATGTGAGAAAACAAACCTGTCAGTGAAAAAACGTTTAGTTTCATACACAGGGAACTTGCCTGCACAAAATAATAATTGATTATTTAGTAGCGTGTGGGATGATTGTGAAAGAATGATTGTAATAAAAATTAGGTTTCTCGTTCTGCCTGAATATAGGATTCCTGATATATAATGCAAACTATCAGCAAAACTTGATGACTCATTGTCTACTGCACGCATAGAAACATAATTATTATGATTATATTGTATCACAGAGTGCGGGTGATCGCAGTTTGAAGACATGTTTAAATTAGCTAGTTATAAAAAAAAACGAAAGACCATGACTAACAAAATGGTTTGTATATATCTAGAAGGGGAGTATTTGGGTATTTCACTGTTAAGACCATAGAAACGACGATGTAGAATTAACGCAATTCTAATAGGGACGTCTGAGGTATAACGTTTTATGCGCCATCAAGATAATCTTTTAGAAATGATGTGTACTGATTGAATAGCTGAGTAATTTTCTCAAACGATTCATTTTCTAACATCCTTTCCTCACGTTGTAACCACTCAATATCCAGAGCAGTTATTCTGACAAACATTTATAAAATAATAATAACCGTGCATCAAAATACGTCGACAGGAGGAATCAAAATATCACGTTGCATTTTATTAGGTTATGAAGTCCATTATTACTAAAATATTACGAAATGAACACTGTCGATGTAGTCAACAATCGCTGTTCCCAATTGGGCATCGTTCTTCATTTCCATTGATGTGTTTAGCAGATTTAATGGCAATGCTCATCATGGCATAGCACCTCCACTGATGTGTTTAGCAGATTTAATGGCTATGCTCATCATGGCATAGCACCTCCACTGATGTGTGAGCAGCTTCAATGATAATGCTCATCAAAGCAAAGCATCTCCACTGGTGTGTTTAGCAGCCTTAATGGCAATGCTCATCGTGGCAGGTGTCCAATCAAACAATAAATTCAACTCTAAAACAGGTAGATCAACGGGCTGAGGTCAAGGCGGATAGCAGCCCACGCATCTTCAGTACGACTGCTGATCAATCTGCCTCGAATATTTCGGTCGAGGAGTCTATGCATTCATTCGAACAATTACATCGAACACGTTCGTTTGATATTCAAATTGAAGTCGTGTTAATATGTGTCTGATTTCAGTCACAAGTTTCCGTTTCAGATAATCGAAAAAGCTGGTTTCATTAACAGAAACACACTGCTTCACGGATTAAAACTGCGGATTTTTCTTCCACTTGTCATTTCATTACCATTTTGTTTCAGGCAATGCTTTAGGAGTAGGACGTCTATTTTTTAGGCCAGCAGAAATGCCATGTTGTAGCGCAGCAGCAATTATGCGTTGTTGCGCAGCAGCAATGACGTGTTGAAGCACAGCAGCAATGTCGTGTTCTCGCGCAACAGCAATGTCGTGTTGTAGCCCAACAGCAATGCCGTGTTGTAGCCCAACAGCAATGCCGTGTTGTAGCCCAACAGCAATGTTGTGTTGTAGCGCAGCATCAAGGTCGTGTTGTAGCCCAACAGCAATGCCGTGTTGTAGCCCAACAGCAATGCCGTGATGTAGCCCAACAGCAATGCTGTGTTGTAGCGCAGTATCAAGGCCGTGTTGTAGCCCAACAGCAATGCCGGGTTGTAGCCCATCAGCAATGCTGTGTTGTAGCGCAGCATCAAGGCCGTGTTCTGACATAGCAGCAATGCCGTATTCTTCAATATTTTACCAAGAAAAGTGAGATGATTTGGGCAATATTTAGTTTTATATTTTCCAGCAATGCTCTTCATCAGTAGAAATTTACGCTTCGACGCTGTCGTTGATGGACTCTTGTCATTTTTCAAATATTCCATAGGATACTTTCCTCTTGGTGACATCCTGATCGTTGGGTTAAGGTGCCAGTATGTTATCAACATTGGTAAACACAAAACAATTTCCTGTGGTCAATTACATCTGAAAATCCTCGTGATCGGTAGGAGAAGTAAAAAATAGTCATTATACTGAGTATAAATAATTGCATCGCAAACACCTAGGAAACAAAACTATTCGGTAATTCAAACATTGTGTAAACAAAAACAAAGAAAATCGTCATAGAAGCAAATTTTTTTCCCTAGTCAGCTTTTTTGATATTAAACACTTGATTACGTGATTAATTGTTGATACATGCGCGACGACAATCAAAATTCGTTCAACCATGAAATACTATGTTCTAGATTTCCTTCAGTGTGTTATAAAATACTTGTGAGAAAGACAATGGCAGACAAAATAAATATTACTGAAGGGTCGAGTCCCCCCTCACAGTCCACTCATTCATTTATTAGTCTGAGAACCCATTAAAACTTCATTTGAAACCTCTAGTATAAATAAAAAGCGTCAATCCAATTAAAAACTGAACCGTCTTAAAGAAGAACTTTGGCACTA
>SDVV010021806.1:0-13062 GCA_016164225.1 Gammarus roeselii
TATAACAACATCTCAATGTAGGGATGTGTTCACGTTATCGGAAATTTATGTTTGTTCCAATTATAACGCTTCCTCAGTATATACCATTGTGTATGTGTTTTTTTGTGATTTGATTCGTATTTTTTTCCACAGATTATTAGGGGGTCAGTGTTATGGGCTCTAATTCAACATTTTTGTCCAAAAGGTTGTCCTGGGCCATCATACAAGATAAGGCACTCATCTCCGCTCACGCGAGAACCGAACCCAGGTGTTTCGTTTGGTCAAACTCCAAACGTGACCACTGAGCGAGGTAGCTGCTTTACTCGACCCATGAAGCCCCCTCGAGCACCGCATTCCAACTCTCACCCTTGCCAGCAATGACCACCCCGCCCGCTACAACTCATGGCGCTTATGCTCTCTTTACCATCACAAGTGCCACCCCCGTCCGCGCACCTCCCCATACGCCAGCAACTGACGGAAGCGATAATGCTGCTTCCGTCAGTTGCGGGTGGAAGCAGCATTATCGGATCCTCCCTCAGCCTCTAAATACGAAAGGACCCTGTTTCAAGACATGGACTTCTTATATTTTTTAATAAAGATTGGCTTTCAGGAGGCCATTTGGTCACATGCATATGACGACTCAGCCACATCTGCGCGGGCATATTAGTTTAGAGTCACAGATTCCAAGGTATGTGTCCCCTGCACAAATCCTAATGTCTTGTCACGATCATTCATGGGGACCGTTTTGCCCAGAAGGGGTTTTATATTTATATCGCCACTTTGTGAGACTTCAACCTTGTGGGATCGATAAGCGATCCAGAAAACTTGTCAGCGCGTAACTCGCTCGTTAAGGCCTGGATTAACTATTTAAATCAAAACCAAGATAGTGTCATATTTTTAAGTGAATATCCCCCTCAGGTGGCTCAGATAGACGATAATGTTCCTATGCTTGATGAAGGCATTGAGCAGGAGTTAAACGATGTTTTCGCAGATTCAAACTAGTTAAACCAATTGCTCACCGACTTGGGATCACCCACATGCGGACGACAATTCGACACTCGAAATAAATCAACCCAGTGACATTATGGAATATGGAATACTTCAGTCTGATGATTTGGCACAGCTTAGGGTGCTCTATTTGAGTATGATTGAAGCCATTCCAGGCGACTACCCTCCTTTTGGATTTCTAGAGGAGGAGGAGGTTGTAGGGTTTGGAGATGATGTCATCCAACCGGTAGTATCTTCAACTCCAATTGATGATACTTTCCAGCTTTGGGACAATCTAGAAACCCGACAACGTGAGGTAGATGATGTAATAAACGATAGTCACATAATGAGGGAAAAGATGGGGTCTTTTTTTATGATACTGTAATCTTCGAGCAATAACGAGTGGAATGACACAGTCGTTAACCCCCATAAAAACCTCCTTGCGAACATCATCTGACTTTGTTTCAATATGACGACCGCCTTTAACCTAACCTATGTTTGTTTGGATAACTGATTATTAACATGCTGGCTAATTTTTGTGTGTGATTTTCATAATATATTTATTTAACATTTCTTCATCTTTATTCAACTCCTGGCCATTCGATCCTCGCTTAATGGTTATTTGTATTATTGTGGGTGAAATTATTTCAACAATAGACATAATTTTAAAATTACCTTCTGTTATTCTCCGTTTTCAGTCTGGGCCATGCCGGGCCATCAACGGATAGCAATGCAAATAGGATCTACCGGCCTCCACAACCGCTACCCACAGCAGCATCACATCAATCTCCTTACTTGCATCAGTGTCAGGATCCATTTTAACATACACGGTCGTTATACGCACAACAGCAACAAGCGTGGTATCCGCAGGGACCGTATTTTCCGGGTCAAACGGGGCACCCCCAATCTTGGAACGGGCAGCATCAATATCATTGTTTTCGCAGATTCAAACTTGTTAAACCAATTGCTCACCGACTTGGGATCACCCACATGCAGATAGGATCCATTTCAATATGCACGGTCGTTATACCCACAACAAGCGTGGTATCCGCAGGGATCGTATTTTCCGGGTAAAAAGTGGCACCCCAGCAATTTCGGAAGGGACAACATCAATATAATTGTTTAAATCAGTGTCAGGATACATTTCAACATACATGGTCGTTATAAGCACAACAACAAGCGTGGTATCCGCAGCAATGCCAGTTTCATGTGTGCCAGAGACAAGATCAACAGCAGTAGTATCATGAACCAAAGCAATTGGTCCAAACTGGATTCTGTGAAAATGACCAGCAACAACCATCGACTAAAGAAATTGACTTTTACAAAGTCGGGAATGATGCATTACATAGGTCAGTATATCCAAAATAAATATTTTTAATTTTATTTAATAATTATTACATCTGATACAATTTATGTTTATTCCTATATTAGAGGGTGGATTAATTTTGATAAATAAACCCCGGTTCGGGCCTTTAGCAGCGTCTTCAGAAGCTGAGGGGAAGGACCCAGAGGTGTATTGTGATCCTACAAAATAGGATTTGTCTGGTACATCGAATGTTTGGGCCTTGACGTCTTGATCTTGTGGACAGCTATAGATTTTTACTACATCGATCGTTTGGGTCTTGCTGCCTTAATCTTCGGGTCCGCTATAGAAATTTGGCGCTTCCAACGTTTGAGTCCTGTTGTCGTGTTGCTAAGCACCACAGTAGAAGGTATTGGTTGTGGAATCCACCATTTCGTATCTAGGATCGGGTCTAGATTCGCGTTCGGCTTGTTCCAATGTGCGTTTAAATCCACGAGGTTCGGAGGTAGGGTACGCAGTATCATGTATCATATCCGGGATTGTGTAATCATGTGTTTGGAAGCTCGTAATGAAGTCGGGGCGGAGAAGGATTTTAGATCTGTGACGAGACGACTTTGAGTTTAAAAACATCAACGAACAACCTTCTTGATTGCAAGATCGACGAATCAAAATTTATCTTCCAAATATTAAGTATAACTTCAAATGTTGTTAGTGTCGTTGACACAAAATTATCACCCTCGACGAATGAGAATCTCTCGATGTTCCGATTGTAGGAGACAATCGTGTTTTCCATCCTGTAGACTTACATTTTGATGAGATGGTTCAAGTGGTCAGGCGAAGGGAGGCTGTAATGGATCACGTGGTAGGGGGACGAGAGGCTCTGGTCGGGGCTCTGAGCAGGCCAGAGCGGAGGAGGTCCGGGCGAAGCGAGGAGCGACGGGTGTGCGTCTCCATCGCCCCAGCAGTGCCAGTTTTAGATGACTCCTACACCCAACCACAACTAACTCGCATACAAGTCACCGGTGACGTCATTGCCGCACAGGTTACAACACGTATATCAGTGTCTTTTTGATTTGGTTCTGATTAGGTTTTTGTATCGTACATCTGGCAGAGTATGGCAACTATTTTGCCCAACTTTTCGTATACTGTTGTATAAAACGGTGAATGCTGCAGATCATGCATGATTTGCAGTGTTGATCTTGTTGGTGCCAGCCATATTTAAGTACTGTTAGTTCTAACGTGTTTACTTTTTGTTTCATTCTAGATATGTCTTTTTGCAACTTTGTTTGTCTATTTTTGATTCTTTTATTATAGATATACTTTTGTTTACTCCTGCAGGATGAATCAAAACGATATAGTGATGACAGATACGTCATTGCTAGATACTCGAGGAGAGAGTGTGCATAACCAAGACATGCAGCGAAGTGACGCGCGTACATGCCCGACACCTGGTTTAATGCCTGCACAATCACAATGCCTGCTGAACCCCCAATGCCCGCTCAACCACCAATGCACGCACCTCCAAAAAAAGTTACCAGATACAAAAAGGTAACTGCGAGCAAAAATATTACAAACCCGTAAAAGGATATAGTAAGCAACAAGGCGTTAGTAAGCAGAGGTGATTCCCTCAAAAAAAGGTCCTGCAAGCAAATAGCCTTTAGCAAGCAACAAGGTAACAGCCACAAAAAAATAAAAAAGACTGCAATGGAGGGAGCTAGCGCAAAACGCACTGCCCCCACTTCACAACAAAACTCGGAGTTCAGCCTACTGTGGATCCGTCGTCTTTATCGCCGACTACTGTTAGCATAGGTCAGTCGGTGCCACAGAGTACTGATCCGTCTTTGACTTTGTCTCCGATTGTTAGCTCGGACCCGCCATCAAGTCGTACTAGCGCTGCAACGTCGAGTACTACGTCATCCTTGTCATTGGATGCACCCATGTCTAATGATGACACGTCTTCGCTACAGGGACCGTCTACTGTCGATTCGGAATCAGGTTCGAATAATACTCAGGAGACTGATGAATCGGACCCATTCGTCGCTATAGATGATTCGGCTCCGTTATGTAAGCCTATTTTTTATCCGTCTACCTCTAAAAGAATTTTGAAAAACTACTTTGTCACTTCAACATTCATACCATACACTGAACATGTTGACATATCCACACTGATTACATTAGGACGCGAGGTATTAGTGGAACACACTGAATCTAAAATAGGCACATTCCAAAGATTCCAATGCACCGTGAATGTTAAAATGGGCAAACAAGTTGAGGATGCATTTGAAGATGACAAGGACTGGGTGATAAACACAACAGCGATTCAGCTAACAAAAAACGTGCTTTCGGGTGAGTTGATTGAGAATCTCGGGGTAGATTTACAAAATAAATTAGAAAAACAAGAGCGAGAAGGTATTGGGTGGAATATTAGTAGTATACACCGGAGCAAAACGCGGATGTGAAGGAATTAGATAGGCAATAATTAGGGGGTACGGAACGCGGATGTGAAGGAATTAGATAGGCAATAATTCGGGGGTACAAAACGTGGATGTGAAGGAATTAGATCGGCAATAATTAGAGGGTACGAAACGCGGATGTGGAGGAAATAGATAGGCAATAATTAGGGGGTACGAAACGCGGATGTGAAGGAATTAGATAGGCAATAATTAGGGGCTACGAAACGCAAATTAGTGAAGGAATTAGATAGGCAATTAACAGGGGGTACGAAACCCATATTAGTGAAGGAATAAGATGGTCTGTAACCACATAGAGACAATTACTCAAGTGGGTCTCAATTGCGCTATGACAGTTAGCGATTTTATCTCTGGATGTGCGGTCGTTACAAGTTCTTGAAAGAAAAGGACTTTGACGCATTTAATGTATATAATTTTCAGAGTTTCGTCAGGATCCAATGTTAAGAAACGTTCTGGTCAATTGCTTTAGGGGTCTGTAACCACATAGAGACAATTACTCAAGTGGGTCTCAATTTAGCTATGACAATTAGCGATCTTATCTCGAGATGTGCGGTCCTCCCACAGAATACAGTTTTTCTTACGGTTTCATTACAGGTTGCTTACAGTTACGCTTGCTTACGTACGGATTATATAGATGTAGGTTATTAGGTCTTTTCAACGCTTTATATGACTGTTTTGGAATATTTCGCCCGATAGGAGGGCATGATATATATTACTATGTTTGTTATTGAATGACTCATTTGAATAGAAGCTATTGTTTATACACGATATTTTATATTGCACGATTGATATCGTTGATTAAATTCACTCGCTTTTTCGCATTTAATGTTAACATTTTCATAGATTCGTCAGGATCCAATGTTAAGAAACAAACAGCTGCAGATACGTTCACGTTTTTTTCAGATGATTTTTTTTCTGTAGACAATGAAACAAGATTTATTTATTCATGTATATTAGTGGATTAAGATACATTTTTAGGTGAACAACTTTTAGGGACGGATGCAGATACGTTCATGTTTTTTCTGATGATTTTTTTCTGTAGACAATGAAACAAGATTTATTTATACATATATATTAATGGATTAGAATACACATTTGGGTGGACAATTTTAGGTGTTTTGCACAACGTTCACGCATGTTCGAAAAACATATTACAGGGGGACAATCAATCATGGTCAATTATATATATTTATTTGATTTTCATAGAATCATTTGCATCGTTTTCATGGGTTTCGTTACAGTTCTTTCCGATGAAAATTTTTTCAAAGGCCTATTTTGGTGGACAATGAGACAAGTTTATTATTATATTTCATATATTTTATATACATAAGAGCATACAAGGATTATTTACATTATATGATCATATACAGGTTGTAACTTGTTGAGGTACACGTACTTTCATCATTTCATGCGAAAGTGTACACGTACTATTTTCTGACTAAAGCTCTATTTATTTTTCCAATACTGTACCCATGTAACCGTATTAGCTCGATCAATATTCGTTAGTGTCATTTAGCGAGACAGCTAAGGTCGAGATCGCATCTTAACGGGGTACCTTAGCAAATTATCGACCTCTCGTGTTTATTCTATTTCTGTAGATCTGAGGTGTAGAAACAATCGGGTGTCGTTACAGTTCTTTTCAATGCATATTTTTTTCAATTGCCTATTTAGGTGGACAATGAGACAAATTTGTTATTATATTTTTTATGTATTTTATATACATAAGAGCATACAAGGATTATTTACATTAATATAAACATTTACAGGATAAATCCTGTTGAGGTACACGTACTTTCATCATTAAGTCGACTACCTACGCCAAAGACGGTCTCAACCGGCTTGCGTCTCTTCCATGTTAAATTCGTTTCTTCATCGATTTCATTAGCCAAGGCACATCGCTTCCTCTTTTTAGTGACGGTAGGTGTATTTTCAATGGATTTTTTGGGAATGTCCGGGTGGCCATAGGCAAGAGTTGTGCATACGTCGAGATAGTAGCGCTTATTCTCAAATTTACTGAGGCAGTTTTCGATAGTGCGTACAGTTTGGAGTTGGCATGTTTGCTTTCGAATGTTGTGTATTGTCTCAAAGTGTGTGTATGTTTTCTGGTTATGTATATCTCTGTATTGTTCATGTTTGATTTTGGCTTGTGCCTGGTAATTGACACCTTTAGCAGCTGATTTTGTTGCGTCGGACTCAAGCAACATGCTGTGACACTTTGGTTGTAAGCAGATGATTTCACTCGGGTGGTCATCAGCTGTTTCGCTTTTCAGTAGTCCTAGCTGTTCTTTCTTGGATTCATCGAACAAGGGATGATTTTTGGGATAGTTTGAGAAGTCCATGTATTCAGCCAGGGGAGCTTGGCGCATTTCCGCTTCAATGTCGGCCACGCCTTTGAACTGGATCAACAACGAGTCAGTGTCCGAGTAGATGACCGAGATGTTGTCACCGTAGCGTGGCTTCAGTGTGCCATAGAAGAAGCTGTAGACTTTCGCTTTTGCTTTTTCAAGCACGAAGAATCCAATTTGGAGTGGATGAACCATTCGGATATATTTTTGCTTGAGGATCATGATGACTGTTTCGGGGCCGATGGCGTAGCAGTTATTTAGGAGCGGGTTGGCAGCGGATTTCGGAACTCGTTGGGGGTGCACACGACCATTGCCTCTAGATTTCTGTTGAGCGGATTGAACAATAGCTATTTGGAAGCAGTTTGAACAGAGACTTTTCAAAGGAGTTCGTAGACTTCTGACGCTTCTGGATATTTTCCATGATGAAGGTTTCAAAGACCGGTTCCTGATTGATGCGAAAAATTTGATGAACCTTGGTGACTTCCAGTCCTTGCCTTAGGAGTACTTGATGAAGTTCCAGGGTCACGAGGTAGTCAGTTTGAGGTAGATGGCTAGCAACAAGCTTACGATCTGCTCGTTTTCTGTTTTTGAGATGTTCTGAGCCAACCAAGAATTTTTTTTTGAAGGCCAAAACATCGTCCTAGGTAATCTCTTTGTGATGTAGCATGAGTGGCAGCTCATCTGTTTTTCTTGCAACTTTATCGCTGACTTGGGCATACACGCAGACAATGTACGTATACTCGCCAGAACAGTCTGTGTTTTCCAAGTCGAATGCTTGAATTTCTTCCGGTGTGAGCTCGAGGATCTCGCCAATGGTGAGGGGTTTGCTCAAGCATCCACCATAAAGACTGTTAAAGTCCCACATTGCTGCTGAAGGCACGGGTAATGTAGGGTCATGGTCTTTGCATCGGGGTTTGTTTATCTTGGTAAGACCTTTCGTCAACGTCACGAATCCGCCTCGTGTGTTTTTGACAATCAAGTTCAAGAGATCGATATATTTGACCAGCGCCAGTTTCATCTTCCCTTCGTAGAGGGCGGCTTGCATTGCAAAGCCAGGGACGCTCACAAAATGGACGGGGTCCAAGGTATAGTCGCGTGTCATGGTCTCCTTAAGCTTTTGGAAGACTTCGGCCAGCAGCAGCGTGTCAATGAGCAGGTATATGATCATGATCATGTAATCACGTAATGTCTTACAGTTTGCTGCCTCCCACATTTCGACCACTTCAGCATAATCAGAGTCTGATATTTCTTTGCCTCGAAGTTGACTGTAGAAGGCTTGTTGCGATGGGATGTCAGTTTGGTCCAGCACAGAATCCGATGTGATGGCTTCGTAACAGAAATGTCTTTTTCGAGTGACGAGGTCTTGAATCATGTCACTGTAACCGAGACTTGTTTGATGGGATTTGAGGAATGACATGTCATGCCCACTATCTTTAGGATTTTTTTTTGGCAAAACTGTCTAAACTTGAGTTGAGGGATGAGAACGAGTCGATGATATTGACACCGTACTAGCTCGTGGCATCGTTCAAGGAGACAGAGATGCTGAACATTTTATCTGATTGTTTTGGCAAAACATTTATTTGGAAAAGTTTTCATCGTCCAATCCTCTCAGTATGAAGCGCTTATCATAGGCCGATGCATTGTGAGCAATACAAGGCATGAACCTCAGTTTCTCCGTTATTCTCATGTTACAATTAGAACAAAGGGCCCCAATGTAGTTTCCTGTTATTACTTCTTTATTGGGGTCGAAGACACCTTCCACGCAATGGTTATGATGACGTACTCGTTTTTTACCCTTTTCTCCAAAAGCGTCTCCGCAGTATTCACATGTTTTGCTTTCGCAATATTTTTTCACGTCGTGTTTGGTGAGGACGGGGATGGGGAACAATGGTAAGGTTGACATGTATTCATTATAATCCAGCAATATATTTTTAACAAGATGTGTTTTCTTCTCCTCAAGGGGAAACTGTAGTCGAATCGACTACTTTGTGCTTTACAATTTCCCCGTCTTTATCCACAAGAGTATAGTAGTACATTCACAATCTATTTATGTTAACTACATGTTTCCCCTCTTGGGTGGGCTCCAGCACAGATTCACAGCCATAATAACATACAACAGGGGGTTTCATTGTTGCATGCATGGCTGATAATTGGTACATTTCGCCTTCTTCAGGTATACCGATGTTTTGCAAGCCTGTAGTGGACGAACATAATTTTACGTGACCATCTTTTTTGCTTTCGTCTATGACTTGCATGCAGAAGGGACAATAAAAGTGATTTGTAATCTTTGAATTTCTAAATGTACGCATAAATGTAGTGAAACATGGAATGAGGACGACATGATTAGCATTTAAGATTTACACTAGATGGATCGTGCGCTCCTCACTGGCCTCTAAACTGTCTCTGTATACACTAACCAACCCGTAACCTTCTCTCTCTTTAGTGAGCTGATATAGTCTAATGTTGACATCACAACCTCTTTCTATAATTGGTAAATCTTCTAAAGACACAGGTGTGTTCACGGGAAGATTTGGGAAGGTGAAATATGTGTTTTTGTATGGGAGATAAGTTAACTCCGACTGTCGTCTATCATTTGAGAGATTTGTATTTTCAGGCAAATGGAAATGGGCAATCGGGCTTGTCAGGCCGCAATTATTGTTTTTGGTTTGATATTGACTATATGATGCCTGCCTGGACAATTTTTGAGCCAAGGAACATAACTACCCATTCGTTTTGTTCCTTGAGCCCCTGTCTTGTAGAATTCAAGGTCAACAGCAGTTACTGTATTAATGCTCCAGCCACTACCTTGATACTCCTGTATTTCTAATTTATTTTGTAAATCTACTCCGAGATCCTCAATCAATTCACTGTTTTTTTTCAGCGCTTTTGTGTTTAATGTCCAGTCCTTCTCATCTATAGATGCATGGTTTTCCCCATTTTAACCCTCGCGGTGCATTGGAGTCTTTGGAATGTTCCTAATTTAGTTTCAATGTGCTTCACAAGTTCCCTGCATCCTAGTGTTATCACGGATGATATGTTGACGTGTTCAGTGATTGGGATAAATGTTAATGTTACGAAATGGCGGTCCAATATACGGGTGAAATATAGCCTCACCCGAATCATCCACTGCATTATCCGAATCTGGTTCCGGATCGACAGTAGACGGGTCCTGAAGTGAGGAGGGGACATCAGTAGACGGTGCAACAGGACACGGTGCCACCGCATCAGCAGATGGCTCAACAGGAAACGGTGCCACCGCATCAGCAGATAGCTCAACAGGACATGGTGTCGTCGCATCAGTAGACGGTGCAACAGGACACGGTGTCATCGCATCAGTAGACAACGCCAAGCCATCAGTAGATTAGCGACGAATTGCTCATCAGTAGCCTGAACTCCAGGTAGTTCCGAAGACGGACCAGCAGCACCACCACCAGGTTACGGGCTTCCGCTAGGACTTATGGACGTTGCGACGCTTACTGTAGGAATTGCGGATATAGCGACGCAAGGGCACGGGGCACTCCTTGCATCCTCCAACAATGGCGCATCTGCCATTTCCATATCGTCTCGATTCATCCTGCACGAGTAAAAAAAAAAATTAGCAAAACAATTCAAAATAGACTAGCAAAGTTACAGAAAGACATCTCCACAATAAAACAATAGATAGACATGTTTGAATTACTAACATCTCGAGTGAAAATATGACCGAGACCAACAAGACCAAGCCTGCAAATCATGCATGAGCTGCGCTGTTCACCGATTTATACATCAGTGTACGATAACTTGGGAAAAATATATCATTCACCCAGAGCCCCCCGCTACGCTGCCAGATGCACGAGAAACCAAATCAAAACGAAACCTGTACGGCCTTGAAATCATCGTCCCTTGTGGGGAATAAAGGGGAGGGTGAGTGTAGGAGTCATATAAAACTGACCCTGCTGAGTGGGCGGATACACACACCCATCGCTCGTCGCTTCGTCTGTACCTCCTCTGCCTTGACCTGCACATAGCCTGCCAGCCGCGTCGGCCTGTACGTACCCTACCTTCCGCCGTCTACCTTAGTGAACCCCGCCTCGCTCCGACACCGTGATCCATCTCGCCTGCTTGAACCACCTCATCATCGTGGAGGTATTTAGAATGACAAACCTAATTGTTTCATACAATCGCAACCTTAAACGTTTCTCATTCGTCGAGGGAGATAATTTCGTATCGGCAACGATGTCAACATTTGAAGTAATCTTGAGTATTCTCAAGATGAAACTGGATGCTTCTATCCTGATTCGACAGGATAGTAGCAGTGTCGATATACTCTGCAACCAAAAAGGGTGTTCAGTGATGTTTTTAAACTCAAAGTCGTCTCGTCACAGATCTAAATTACTTCTTCGCCCAGATTTCATTTCGAGTTTCTTAACACAAGAAATTACAATCATGGATATGATACAAGATCCTTCATACTCTACCGCCGAGCCTCGTGGATTTAAATGCTCATTGAAACAAGCCGAAAATGAAACACGACCTAAACCAAAATATGAAATGGGAGCTTCCTGAACCAATACCTTCTACTCCGGTGCTCAACAATAGGAAGACAAGACACAAGATCAAGACGGACAGGACCATTCTATTGATGTAGTAAATAGCTATAAACCTCCCCACGATCAAGGAAACAATGCTAGAATATTTGATATTCCAGACAAAGCCTAAACTGGAGCGTCAGTATATACCATTGGATCATTTCCCGTAGTTTCTGAAGACATCGTAGAATGCCCGATCCGTCCTTTATTTATGTAAATTATCCACGCATTATAATACGAATAAAGAATTGTATAAAATGTAATAATTTATTCAATAAATATAATTGAAATTACTCTGTATATACTAACCTTTGCAATGCATCATGCCCAACTTGGTACAAGTCAATTTCTGTAGTCGAAGTCTGCTGCTGGTTATTCCCATAAAATCTAAAATCGTCTATTTGTTGATGTTGTTGGTAGATAGGGCAATGAGATACATGGGGCGCTGCTTCAACCGATGTGTGAGACAGATATCCATAACACAAGCTTCTACAATAAGGAAGGTGCGGATGTTGAGGGATCCATGAGCTTCTGCAAGGCGGTTGTGGGTATAACACGCCCTGCCAGTGTTGACCATACCAAGGTTGTTGGGCTTGCGATGGATACCAATACCATGGCTCTATCTGACACGCTTGAAACTGCCATTGCTGAGGATTCATCTGGAAATGGTGCGGATACCACGCGTTCTGATGTAACACTTGCGGGTATTCGTAAAACGCATTTGCGCCGTTATCTGGAGAAGACGCGGCATTGCCCAGACTAAAAACTGAGGCTAAGAAAATGTATTTTAAATGAATGTTTATTGTTTAAAATAGATTTTACCCATCAAAAACTATTGGCAATTATTGTAAATATCCTATGGTTATTAGTTAGAAAATATCAACGTTGCAACTAGGAAATGTCGGGGTGGGAGCTCTAATCGGTGACCCTACCTGATTTTCGAAAAATACCAACGTTGGATCCATCGATGGATCATGGATGGTAATCTCGTCGCAGAATACGTTAGACACATCCAATCTTTCCCCTATTATGGTTAAAGGAGGCTCAAAGATGCTATTCAAAATGTCATTCATGATGTAGCCATCATTCATAATGTGTTCCATCTCACGTTGACTGATGATAAAGGCGGGTAGATGACATCGTCTCCATACTCTACATCAACTTCTTCTACATAAATTAAATCAGGATTGGGTTCAATGCCACTCAAATCGAGCATCGGAAGCTGTGCCAAATCCCCATGATGAAGTAAGCCGTATTCGAAAATATCGCCAGGTTGATGAATATTGATTGTAGAATCCCCTTCTTCGTGTGAATGAACTCTATTTGATTCTATTAATAAATCTAATAAGCTATTCTGACTGCATTCATTAGGAATAGGGTCGATAATCTGAGTTATCTGGGGGGGGGGG
>SDVV010021807.1:0-13062 GCA_016164225.1 Gammarus roeselii
AGGATGAGGATGAGGATGAGGATGAGGATGAGGATGAGGATGAGGATGAGGATGAGGATGAGGATGAGGATGAGGATGAGGATGAGGATGAGGATGAGGATGAGGATGAGGATGAGGATGAGGATGAGGATGAGGATGAGGAGGAGAATGAGAAAGAGAAAGAGAAAGAGAATGAGAATGAGAATGAGAATGAGAATGAGAATGAGAATGAAAATGAGAATGAGAATGAGAATGAGAATGAGAATGAGAATGGGAATGAGAATGAGAATGAGAATGAGAATGAGAATGAGAATGAGAATGAGAATGAGAATGGGAATGAGAATGAGAATGAGAATGAGAATGAGAATGAGAATGAGAATGAGAAAGAGAAAGAGAAAGAGAAAGAGAAAGATAAAAAGAAAAAGAAAGAGAAAGAGAAAGAGAAAGAGAAAGAGAAAGCGAGAGAGAACGAGAACGAGAAAGTGAAAGAGAAAGGGAAAGATAATGAGAAAGAGAAAGAAAAAGAGAATATGCGGATTTTTTTTACCGTATAAGTTATTAAGATGATGCTTCTCTTTCGCCTAATTTGGTACTATTATTCATTAACCTTTCTAGCAGTTTTTTTTGGAACTATCCGAATATTGATCTCCCAATTTCTTTTCAGGAGGCGCTTCATGGAGGTACCGACCTCACTCCTGTTGGCACTGGAGAAAGTTTCCTGGCCCGAGTACTCGAGTGCTTCATTGTTTTGCGCTTCTCTCCATTATGTTGTGCTGCATCATGCTGCGTTTATTTACTTATTTTATGTTTTTACTCATAGTCAATGATGTGCACGGCACTTTTCATGGTCGTTGAATCAAAAGCGACTTATCCCAGCTCCCGCCGGGATGAGTCCATTAACAGAATGCCCAACATTTCGTGCCAGAGATCAGGTTGCCTCAAACCTCTAACACTATAATTCTGACACGCCACCTTTTTAGGGACCAATTAAAATTTAGAAGTGATTTTGAAAATGTCAGTGATTAATATAAACAGTTATACAATTGGATATTTAGGGCAAAGAAGAAAGTTGTTAATTATTGACTGAGAAATAAATTGATTGACTAAATTTTAAATCTGAAAGAATATTCGGAGTTTTGGTACACCGAAGGCAGACAATGGATATGTCGTTGTTTACATTCAAAAATTGCTATTGATATGTTATGATTACGCTCACGAGACACAACTCCCTAACCTCGCATGTTGCTCCCTACCCTCGTCAGTCTGTATTGTCGCTCCTGAAACCATGTCTCGTGTTATGCCTGGCGGAAAGTCCTCGAACATTGTAGGCAGGGGGTATGGAGTTGGTACTGTCACATCTACAATTATATGCTTCAATACATTGTCAGCAAAGACCAGGAATATATTTGAAATATTCCCCTTTTCCTTGCAATTTCTCTGTAGGCCAAATCAATTCACGGCAGAACGGATGCCTTTTCTTTATTATTTTTCTCGGTGCAATATAAAATTTGAAGACTGGAGAAAAGTAAAAAATATGTTGGGCATACTGCCCATTAGTTACTGTATGATTATGTGTGTGATCTCAACCGTACCAGTACACCATTGAGCGAAATGTTGTGGATGATAGAAATATAAAACGAATATTCAAAGCCCACCTGCCTACTAACCAGTGTCGAGGGGATTTATTATTCCCCAAACCAGAAACTGTGTACGCCTATTGCTTTTTGAATGACCATTCATGCGTCTTGTGTCCATCCACACAATACAATCATCCCAAAAGTAACCTTGCAGCACAAATTAGATCCAAAACTGGATCATTTGGTCACCGAACGCACGGCCAAGCGGCAACTAGTCCATACTGATCACGCAAAAAATCGACCCTTATGCTGGTTTATGCTCCTCAATTGACTCCTCACTTGAGTGTTATAATCAGTCACAGTGACACTGTGGCCGGGCATGATGGTTTCATTGATGGCTGGAGATGCGCAGAGGCAGAGCCCCTTAGTACTTGGCTGTGCCTTCGTGAGGTGACGTTACATTCGTGAGTGAGAGCGACCTACTGGTGAAACGAATTGCAAGAAAAATCTATTGACCTTTTAATGCATGGAAGTGTTTTTTCGTTCCTCTATTTGATCACGTTCGCTCAGTAGCGCTAAATCACAATTAAAATGCTCACCACTCTACCCATAGGAGTCCGTGGCTAGTGACGGAAACACATACCGGGAAGTCATTGAAGCCTGGCAACGGGTTAGGTCTCACATCAAAAACAATGATTCCATGAAAACGTGGAGGCTGGCAAGTGCTGCTTGTGAAACGGGCGACGGGTTAGAGACTACACCTGGGACTATTAAAAAGGAAGCAGGGCATTGATATGACTAAGACGTGACCAATTTGCCCTTGGGTTGAAATTCAAAATGAGACTCCGGCACGAAGTCACCAGTTTACTGTTTGTCCGCAATCTTAAAAGAACTATCGGCACAGTCTCACCAGATCGGCCTTGTTTGGCTATCAAAAAGGAGATATCGGCAAGGTGTCATCATTATTTGAAAATCGTCATAACGAAGCTTGGATAATACCACAAAGCCACCTAGTCGCCAGAGGGACGAAACTTCGGCATAACGTTCTCAATTGAACATTAGGCCAACCGGATCCCGAACGCACAATTTTTTTGTTTATTCAATAGTTATCTTTATTGATTCACTCTATGGTACAATAATGGTTCCAACAGAAAACAAGTTCAACATAAATCATTCCTTCAAATATATCAAATACATCGTTTAAAATAAAAAATAAAACGTGAACACAGATCAAGATTGAGGTACAAGACAACAATTTATAGATTAAGTTTCAGACACGCGTGCTTAAAATATCTTTTATGTCCCTACCCCACATGAGTATGTATACAAACAACAATATTGGAGGGGTTTTGTATAAAGCCACCTATCAGCGATCAAACTCGGGGTCGCATCTTAACCTGACAGCCGGCCCATAACCTAGATATGCATTTAGGAGTGAAACAATATTCCTATTAATAACAGGATCTTCCTGCACAATCAGTATTCTATCCCATCTGTGTTGTAGTGGGGATAGTTTGTATCCCTCTCTGATACATATTGCCTCCAGGAAGGGATTATTTGAGTCTTCAATTGGTTCCTGGAGGCTGTATGCACTTTTTCTTGCTCGTACTTTCAGGACATCAACATCATATTCTTCATATACTTGCCTAGCACTCGTTCATCTCGAGACACCCACTAGCCTCCTGAATATATCATTGCATGCTACAAGCAGTTTGCTCATAGTACCCCTGGTAAATTTACACCACAACGAGTAACAGTATACAAGATAAAAATACGTTTAAAAAACTGCACCTTAACATCAGTTGTACATAAATTGAATTTTCTCATAAATTGGTTGCCAACCGCATTTAACTTCCGATGTTGTTTAGAAATATAGTCACTATCACACCGGTTATTTGTTATTAAATGCCCCAAGTAAGGGAAACTGTCCACATACTCCAGCGGGGTCACGCTAAGTACCCCGTCCAATCTGTACCGGAAACTCTGGTTGGGTTGTTTCACTAGCATACACACTGATTTACTGGTATTGAACTCGATGCGAAGTTTTGCGGCTTCAGTCTCACATATATTTAGCATCGTCTGGAGAGCATAGGCATGTGGGGCCAGAAGGACCATGTCGTATGCATAGCTAATCGCGTTACCACAGCATCCGTCAATGTAACACCCAACACGGCTAAGAGATAGTCGGTCATGTAAGCTGTCTACTTACAAATTGATAAGGAGAGGCGAGAATTGGCCTCCATGCTTTATACCATTTTTTGTTCAAAACGGGTGTAACAATGAGCTTCCCCATCGTATTACACATTCCTGTTGCTGGTACTAATACTTTAGTTTCTTAACAATGTGAATGGGCGCCCCTCTTTCAATAAGTTTTTTTAACAATGTCCAGTGATTGACACGACCGAATGCTTTTTTAGCATTAAAAAAACAAAGGTACATAGGTGACCCTCCACTGACAAAGTAATTCATCGTCTGCTTCAATGTGATAATAGTCATTTCCGTCCCATGCTAAGGCTTGAACCCAAATTGGTTGGGCGTTGTTCTCAGACAGTCGCCATGCCTGTTCTGGATAACTATTTCTAGTAGCTTTGATGCAGCAGTAGCAATTGATATTGGTCGGAAGTTCCTTTATCGGTCGCACAGTTTGTATTCGATTTTATGATTGGTTTTACGACTACATCCATTCAAACTTATGAAGGTAATTAAGTTTAAGGCAGGCCAGTGAAGAAAATAGACATGTCATGAAGAAGTCGAAAAGGACTATACCTGAAAACTTCCACAGGTACACCATCATTTCTCACAGCTTTACCATTTATTTAACTTCTTGACAATGGTCCTAAGTTCTCACATATGATCTTCATCATCACTATCCCGATTGAGAGCCTCATTAACAAAAAAACGAGTCAGTGTCGTTATTGATGCTTTTCATGATGTCATCATAATGGTTGCGCCACATATCAGCAATATTTCTCTCCCCTGTTATGCTTTTAACATATTGAGAAACAGAGTTATCTTTCGGTTTTAAATTTTTCATTTATTTCCAGAAATCAATCATCCGTCCACTAGACTAGCTGCACGTAAGTCATCCTCGGGTTTCTCACAGCAGCCCAGTGCTTATTTTCCGCCATGATTCGATCTATCCTTTCATTGTGCTATAAGCCTGCTCGGGGATGGCCAGCATCACGCTATTGGACATAGGCTGCTTTGCTTGCTTTGTGCAAGTCAGACACACGGCTGGTGTCATGTGCCTTCCCCTTGGTGTTCGTTCTCCATATGCTGCTCTGCAAGCCATCTGAGCCGCCCCACATATACACTAGTAGAGCTCGTCTATCTTGTCTCTGTCAGCTGCTGCATGAATCAGTAGCACCTCTGGTGGCAAGCTCCCAAGCTGATTGATAAGTACCGAACATAATAAATTAGTCTTAGCTACATCATTGAATTACCAGTTAATGTGCTGTGTGGCGGTATGCCCATTAACCATTACAGGGAGCGTGTGTAATGAGAGCTCTGCATGAAGCGGCAAGTGATCTGATAGAGGCATATAATCCCATACAAACACTCGAGTAATAATGTTGGCTTTTGCTGGGGTAAGGGCTAAGTGATCTAACTATTTTACTGTTCTGTCGTTGTGATTAACATGAGTGGGTGTATCCCGGAGTAGCAGTGTCACATCCAAAGAGTCTAATTTATTATCTGCCAATAGTATCTGCCACCCATTAAATGTTCGTCTGCCAGGGTGGCAATTAAAATCCCCTATAACACAAACATGATCATGTCTTCATCCTCGAAGGATTGCTTCTAACTTCCCATTATACACAGTTACTAATTCCACATAATGTTGAGCTGCACAAGCCAAATACACATTTACTAATAGCATAGACATCCCCTCTACATTCAGAGCTAACCCAAGCATCACATCATCATTGTACTGCTCAAGTTTTCTCACTCTATCATACCAAAGGAAGGTGAGTTCACAAAACGGGAGTCCTCTGAGATCATCTCCTCTGAATTGATTGAAGATATTGAGAAGGAATGAATGCAGTCATCTCTAGAGAGACTAATCGGGAGCTCGTGCTTGAACATCCATGTCTCCTGCAGCGCACATATATCACTATTGGTACATAACTGTTTCACAACGTTCTCTGCACAGTTAAACCAATAAAAGTTGAAAGTGACTAAACGGAGATTTCCTAAAGGAGTTTGTATTTGATGTGAAGAAAGTCGTTCCCTTGATTTCATTTGGATGGCTCAAAGCTTCTCTTGCTCTCGTAGAACTTCCGGACGTGGGCACCTGCAGGCCACGTATCGGGTGATTTTAGGCGCTTAACTTCTAGGTAGCTCGCACTGGCCTTGAAGGCAATAAACTTGCCCAGACGATTGAGCCTCTACTGTATAGCTGACATCTCCGGTTAGTATACATAGACACATATATGTTGCTCCGTTGTAAGGAAAAGATGCCTTCTTGTAACATTCGACTGGTTCCAACGAGGTGTTTGATTCGCGTTCTTTTACGGTCGACTTTCTGATATTTCCCACCTTCCAGGTCATTTCCGTTACCAATGCAATTAGCACCAGACACTTCGGCTTCGTCTTGTTTGCGTGGAGCAAGCGATTTGACCTCTGTCCCCTGGTTATCAGCTGCCTTTGATGGGTGTCTCCTTTGTTGGGTCGGTTCTCTTGTGTAACTCATTGTCGACGCCAAGCAACGAAAACGCCGCATCGAACTGTTGAATCGTCGGTTTGAATGGCTTTGGAGGTTGGGTGGTATGAGGCTGTGTTGGCGTTGCGAGTTGGATGGCATGAGGCTCAATGGTGGGAGGTGGTGAAATGACAGGTTGAGTGGGAGGTGGGGTAACAGGTTGAGTGGGAGGTGGTTATGTGACAGGTTGGGTGATCAGGAGTTCCTTGTCTGGAGTTTGCCCAAGAGTGGCTTTGGGCGGGTTTATTATTGAGCCGTCCGGTGTTGGGATCAAACCTTTTACGTTAAAAGCACTTCCTTGTTGCTCCTTCGTCGTCGTTCGTCCGCTTGATATAATTGCACTCCTGTAGGCAATGGACACTACTACTTCAAGCCAAGTGACGGTTTCCTTGACGACTTTTAAATCTCCTCTCAGAGGGGAGATTTCTTCTTGCATTGCCTTTTGCTGGTGTTTCAGTGTGTTCCTCTTGTCTGCTTCAAATTCTTCTCTTATCATGCGCACGGCCTATTCAACTAGTCCCTCAAGTTTGTATATGCGTTTTTCATTTGAAGCACAATTGCACCCCGTCTTGCTGTTTTATTTCCTCACATCACATTCTGGGATCATTCTACGTCACATCAGATCCTGGTAGAAAAGTAGGCAGTTTAGAGAGATTGCAGGTTTGCATAACCTCATAAATCTTATCCATTATGGTATTGGCTGTCCTTGGGTTGACATTGATTGTGGCGACATCATCTGGATTGCACACTGCCAGTGTATCTTTTGCAATTTCTTGAAGCTTCTTTAACGCTGTTTTCAGCTCACCCGCTTTGCAGACGTCGATCAGAAGTCTTTTTCTCTCTAGAGTTACTCGACTTGCGACAAACCACAGTACAGTGCTCACCAAAACAGCAGCACTTTTCTCATCATTGTGAGTGATCGTAGCAAATTTACTCGGGGAGCTTTCGTTTTTGCTGGAGTTGATGTTACCAGTTTTTCCACTACTTCCAACCGAGCCGTCTTTATCAACTCCTTCGGTCTCTGAGCCACTGCTCTCAGTTTCCCCGTCTGCCTCGGGTCCAACACCGTTTCCCCGGTCAGGCATAGCTTTACACAAGATACAGGAGCTTTCAAATTTTGATGCTCGCACAACGAGCTCCAGTCGAAGACTCTGTACGCAGTGTTCGCAAGAAATTTTGATATAAAGTATCAATAACACATTGGTAATAAAATATGTAGGGAAAACGTTACTTATGCCTGTAAACGTACTGCCACTGTACAGTGTAAATTATTTGCCTCAAAATTTTTCATTGGTCATTTCTGTTAACAATCCGAGTTCCCATAAGCAACAGTCTCCAAGCCTTTACCAATTAAAGAATCTGTATTGCTGTACAACAGCAGTGTCTTGATACCTCGATCTACCAGCCTACTCCCAGGCCCCATGGCATCAGTTATTGATTCCGACAAAAATTTCTGATTCCAGTTCATATCCAACTTGGTGCGTAAGTTCTTCTTGACCTACTACTGGGGCAAATTAATTACCACAACGGTGATGGAGATTACTGCCCTTATTAAAGAGTGAAAGAAGATTCACAGAAACAAGTCTGGACTCTAGGAGCCAATTTTTCGGACAATGAAAGTTTATATTTTGTGTTACGAACACCGAATCCATTTAGCATTTCTGAATTGCCCATGTTTAGGCATCTACTTGATGTTGAACCGTGCGATGTCTACTCAGTCATTAAAGGTGCACTAGAGTTTGAAAATTGCGCCCCTTCGTTTTGCCAGGTTAGTGTTAGTGTTAAACGATCTGTTATTACTTTTTCAGAAAGTGCTCTGTATTAAAAAATGAATGAATTTTTTCTCAAAAAACATCAGTTGCTTGACCCGTCGCACCATGGCGAAATTTCCGCGCAACCGAGTTAAAGTTCAACAGCTGCATGTGACCGCTGACAAAAATAATTGAACGGTCAAAGGAATGAGAAAAATTTAAATATTGTAAGGAAGCTAAACTATTGTATACCAACAATCACCTGTTCTATGGAAGTAGACCAGCTCGGAGAGTTGGCACTGAATAGTCTTAGTACTAGAACTCACTCAAACAAGCATAATGGAAATATATTCTTCTTCTTCAAAACGCTAGTCATCCGTCGCATTTCTTCAGATGGTGATTATTAATGCCCTCCTCGAATTCAATTAAAGTATTTTTGACGCTCTAAATGATTGCCATGTAATTATAAGGACCCTTTTCCACTGAAATGAATTGTAAACAGAATTTCGATAGCGCAAAATTTAATGCACCTTTACGAACGATTAGTGATGTTTAGTTCAGGTGATTGTGGGGAGGGGGGAGGTCCCTACTGCCGAAAGCAATATACTTATCCACTTTACTGATACAAAACATTATATTCTTCCATATTTCAAAATATTTGTGCTCAATTATAGGCATTTAAAATAACGTATTTAATCAAAATCGATCGGGTTAGCGCTTAATGCACTAGCTTGCGTCTTCTAAGGACGGAGGTCATTCGTGGGAGGGATACTCTAAGGTGGCTTCTGATATCCTTCGTCTCCCTGCAGTGCTTGCGTCCATTCTCGAGGATGTTTAGCTCCTGTGGTTACAAAGATGTTCTTCTCAACCTAAATGGGTTGAGAAGGTGGTTATTTTTTTATTTCCTCGTCCATCTCTATTTGATGATATCACTCGTGCAGATCTGGTTTGATGAGAAGACTTTAGCACCGTTGAGGCTGAGAACTATATCATTCATTGTTAGAGTTAAGTGCCTTTGTTTAGACATCGCCTTAATAGCCTTCCTCTTGACTGACTATATTCTGACTGCGGAGGTATCTATAGGTTTAGGCACTAGCACAATAGGTGACACCCAAGGATTTGGACCGTCGACCTTCTCAATGATGTCATTCTTTTAAAGCATTAAATTTTACTGTGTTACTGTGTCTCCCAAATTGAATGGTATTCTTCGACGGTGCTGTGCCACCGGTTGAACGAAACAAATTTCGCGTTGTGTTCTCCGACTCTTGCGAATAATTTTGGATGTCTCCAATGAAGGGTTTCTTATCCGAAGTTATCAAAATGATTAAGAATGTGGTGTCACAGCCACTGTTTTCGTCAATAGAGATGAAACAACCCCTGTTCGTGATAATTGCACTGAATAAAGTTGCTGTAACAACAACTGTTCGTGTCAATCGTGAGAATGAACGTTACTTTAACAGCCAGTGTTCGAGTTAATATAGACGAAGCCCGTTGCTGTCTCAGTCACTGTTCGTGTTAATCGTGATGAAGGTGGTTGCTGTCACAGTCGCTCTTCGTGTCAATTGAGATGATGAATGTCGCTGTCAGGGTTAATGTTCGTGTCAATCGTGATGAACAATGTTGCTATCAAATCCACTGCTCGTGTGTATCGTGATAAAGAATGTTGCTGTCACAGCCACAGTTCATGTCAATCGTGATGAAGAATGTTGCTGTAACAGCCACTGTTCGTGTCAAGACAGATTAAGAATATTGTTGTCAGTCACTGTACGTGTTAACCGTAATGATGAATGTTGCTGTCACAGTCACTGCTCAGGACAATCGTGCTGAAAATGTTGCTGTAACAGACTCTGTTTGTCAACCGAGTTGAAGAACATTACCGTAACTGCATATCCGTTAGAAAGTAGTGTTATAGTTAACTTTTCTTGCCAGTCGATGCGTGGTTTTCTTCGGAAATCATATACATTTTTGTAATAGTTATCCATTATACACAATTGAACAGTGATTTAAAATTACTTCCCTCAATTGTGTTCACACCAGCTCCAGTGTCTAAGATAATTTACTCCTGTGTTTTCAATCTCCAACGTGAACCGAGGCAGCTTCATAACCGAATCATGGGCGAGTTAGAAGTACTTGTCGTCACTCGTAGCGCCATCTGTTTCATGAGCGATAGTGTTTTTCTTCCAACCAGCCGTTCAGTAGTAGCACAGGTCGCCCTGTACACCAAAGTAAAGTGATTGGATCGGTTGTTGTGAATTCATTGTTTGTCAACAGATGGACAGGGCATGTGGTAAGGAGAAATTCGCCCACATTTAAAACAGTTTCTCCTAATCTCTTTTGCTATCAAGCTTCTGTGATATTTTGAAAACTTGAGCACTCCAACTGATTTTTCGTTCAATTGATGAGATTGACTGTCAGCCATGTCCTTGGATCTCGTCAAGCACTGGAGATTTTTGTCAGTTATGGACTCATAGAGCGCTCTCTTCTTGAGATAGTCACATCCACCTTCTGGATAATTTGCCCCTTCTGAATCATCGTTTGAGAACAATTATGGTAATCTTATTTGAAATGAGTCATTTGTTACCCGCTTTTATTAACGAGTTTTGTGAGATTTTTGAACTTCAAATTCCTTACACTTCTGTGGGTTGAAGTACACTTCGATCATTTTGCAAATATTAGGATAGTTAAGATACTCGTCTTTGCTCCAAGGTAGAGTGTTATAGATGTTAAAGACCTCTTCGCCAGCGTGATGAAGTAACAGTGTTTTTTTTCTTCTCGTCATATCTTACTTTGAACGCCATTAGCATGATGTAGAATTTGACAACTTTTTGAAGGCAGGTAATTATTGTGCAGCGTTCTCCGTGCTCATCGCCGGTGCAATGTCGAATAAAAAAGGCAGGCTAAATAACATCTTGTGTGTGTTATAGCTACAAAACTTTTTTCAAAACCAAGGCTTTACATACGATCGGTCTGTATGTTGGATACCGTGCACAATAAAATTTTATTGTATGTAAGCATGGAATTATTTCAATAATGAATGCTAAAACTGTGATACTTTATTCTGGTCATCGTTTGCAATTCAGTGCAAGGAGGTTTCAAAGAGTGTGGTTTGCCGCTTCTAATGTGGCTCAAATGGATGTATGAAAACCGACTTATAAATATTATAAAATGTTCTTTATTATAAAGTACAGTTTCTGATAACGCAACTTGTCAGATATTTCTATACTGTCAAAGCTATTAGAGCCACACCATTGTTCAACTTGATATGCGGAGAACTTTTATTATAAATCACCTATTGAATTAAATATCTCGTTCATATCCACTGAACTGAAGATGACAATTTTGAGCTATACCGTGGAATTGTAATAATTTAAAATGTACACATGAAAAATAATTTGAACTTTGAGTGTTTTCCAGTACTTGTTTGATGACAGTTATCGTTAAGGCAGCTATTGGCAGACATATATAAGAGTTGTGTCATGATGAATGTTAAAGCGTTGGCAGCTTAGCTTTAGTTCAATGAACAACTCTGTATAAGAAACAAAAGATATGGACATTATATTTTCGTGTTTGAAGAATGTTCTCTGCGTTAGTGAGAGACGCAGACCTACTAATTTAATGTTTCGCGTTCGAAGGTGACAGTTATTTATGTTTCTGAAGCAGCTGGATCTTCGAATAGCTTACAACGACTAATTTGCCATGTTGCGGGAATATATCTTCTTGCGATTTACATCAGAAGCTCGATTGGCTCAGTTGACACAGTTTAACGTGCAGTTTACTATGTTGCATGGACTCCAGATATGAATGAGAATCGATAAATATGAGATCTCGTGTAGTCGTCTTTAAAGAGAAAACGGCGTCCATAATTCATTTGTAATGTGTTGCCAAGCTGGTTGCCGTTGTTCTTGTCTCCGTTACTTGTTGCTATGAAGGTAAGGTTGCCGCGTTATTTAAACGACTGTCTATGCCGTCAGCGGTACCAGTGACGTAACCATGTTTAAGGCCAATGTGGAAAGTACCTGCGCCTCGTCATTAGTCAATTTAAACTGAAGGGTGACAAGAAGCTAGGTCCATGTACTGGGAGAGTAGCAAGTAGAACAAAACAGGGCCAATCTTGCGTTGTGTCGTGTCAAGTTGCGGTGAATTTTTCGACGTCACTTTCCCCATAGTTTCTTCACAAATGTTTTCACCCAATGCTATTTTGTTTTAATGTACATTGGAGTTTTATGAACCAAAGGCCAACAGCTTCAAAGTCTTTACCGTGGAAGTAAATGTCCCCCAGGCACGTCCTACAACAACAATCTCACGTTCAAACCATTGCCAGTGTCGGTCACACTGCTAACGGTTTTCATTGTTCTGCTAGCTTCGCGAAATCGAAGCCACCTTGTCTCTTTCACTTATTAACAGCGTAGGGGAGGAGCCGAACCGATGCCTCCGTGGCACCTGTTTCATCCTTCAACTGCCACATGCCTAAAAATGGGGAACAAGTTTGTTTGTCTCGTAACGGTTAGTTACAAAGCGGTGTTCACAACGGACTGCCTGCGGTCAGTGTATGACAATGACGTTCCATTGCGTGTGCGTCGAGAGTGGAGACTCCAGCCGGTCATGTTCCATAGCGGTTGCGCAGTATAGAAAACGAACCAGTACAGAAAATTAAATTCCAAAGAAAACGGAATCACTCCTCCATAAGGAACCACCCCCGTTCCGACACAGGTTCAAGTAACAACGGACGGGCTGCCGACACGGACTCCAAGTGGGCCCTACACGTGTACCGTAACGATGAAATAACTTAGAGTAAGCTCATCTCAGTCTGGAGAAATAACGCAGGGATATTGATATATACTAACTGTTTAGTATTAACCATGCAGCATGTTTTTTTATATAGGATGTGTTGATACCCTACGAAGGCAGACTCTCATGCAAACAATCTAAATATTTTCATGCAATTGATCACGTTTACGGTACGGGATTAGACGTTTACGGTATGAAACGAAGATTGGAGCATTTTCGTCTCGTGGAACAGCGAGCAACACTTTTGTCATGGCTCATCAAAGCATTA
>SDVV010021808.1:0-13062 GCA_016164225.1 Gammarus roeselii
CCTCGACCAGCCTCGACGCGACCCTTGCCCTCTGCGCCAACAATCCGCGGACTGTAATGGTTAATTGTTCTACTCATCCATCGCACAAACATTTTTCTGTGTAAGGGTTTTACAGCGCTGGGAGGGGGAGCAGAGGTTCCAGGATTCAGAGGGGCCTCTATAGGGTCCCACAGTTTCTCAAAAGGCTCCCAAAGGGTCTCAAGGGAGTCCCAAAGGGCCCCAGAAAGATCCAAGTGGACCACCCCAAATCCACCCGGTCTCCCAAGTCCCCCGGGCTCCCGAAACCCCGGGTCCTCGAGTCCCGCGGATCCCACGAGTACCTCCTCTCCCTGGGTCACCTTCTCTCAACCAACCTCGTTACATATAATAATAATGATAACAAATTTAAAATTCATCACCATGAAAAAAAGGCAGAGAAAAATAATAGAGCCCAAGCAAGAAGAAATAATAAAATACTAAAATAAAGTGTTAATGATCTATAAAATGAATAAGCATCCATCCACCCCAACATGAAGGTGGAAGCAGCGAGAGAGCGTGCAATGAACATGCGAGAGTGGAGTAAGGTTGATTTTGACGCTGCTCTGATGTGCTTTCCCGCCCTTAGCATCCCCTGTCGGGATGGTCGTGGGTGGGGGGGGGCCCTGTCATTATGAAGCAGCGGGGGTAAACCAGTGAAAACTACCGGGCCCTGCTGCTGACAACGGATCCTTGGACCGCACTCGTGACCCAGAGTGTGTGTTGCGGGGTTACCGGCCGGACCATTTAGCACAAAAGGGCTAAGCTGTGTGAGTGTGAGCGTATGAGGGTGAGGTGCGCCATGCCGTCGGCCACTTCCCTTTTTGGGGGATGCGGCCTAGTGTCTGTATCTGAAACACATATAGCGCGTAGCGAGGAAGCAAACCCACGGTACAGCACGGGTCTTCTCTACACAGAAAGGACTAAAGTGATCAGGGATCTTCGCTTCCCAAATAGAAACAAGGAGGTATGATGTGTAAAGTATTGAATTTTGCACACAAATTTATTCAAATGTATGTTCGTACGAATAAGTCAGACACGAGTGAACTAACCATGAATGGTTAACCAGAACGAGGTCAAATGGTTATCTCCCTATCCAAGGTCGAATTAACTACTCGTCAGTGGCGCTCCTGGATGAAGTTCCTCATGGCTATCCCCATCCAAGCACGAGCTAACTATTCCGTCTGTCTACATTTTGAAAAGGCCTCTCAGTGGTATAAGACCTCGTGATCAAACAAAGCACCTGGAAGGAGCAACTGAACGCTATCATCATCGAAGCACAAGCTAACTATTTCGTCTGTCTACGTTTTGAAGAGATCTCTCATTGATATAAGCACTCGACAGTGATCAAACGAAGCACCTAGAAGGAGCAACTCATCGCTATCACCACCGAAGCACGAGCTAACTATTTCATCAATAGCTCACCTGGAAGAGGTCCCTCATAGCAATCACAACTTGGCTCGCCGTTTTCTCCGTTTTGATACCAAAGAACTTGTGGCCAGCGTCAGGTGAGCCGAAGATGTAACCGAAGGCTCGCGTGTCCGTCATGTCCTGAGCTATGAAGGAGATCTTGTGGACGGGATGGTGGTACAGGCAGTCCTGTGAGGAGGAAAGTCACGATAGGGCAATGCTCGCTACTTCGAATGATGTAGCTACTGGTATGAGTTGATCTTGAAAACAAAAGCTTACCTGGGTGTAGTTGGCTAATAGTGTTAGATCAAGTATTGAATGATAACTAAATCAGTAAAAGATATGTGAAAACACATACGTCACCGGACAATATTGCACGATACGAAGAAAATCGATGCCCAAAGAGTGACAGGGGCAACAAAAACAATGAGTAATCCCGAAGACTCAGGGTGGGTTGCAGCAGTTCCTTATGTTCCTCTCAGCACCACAAGCAGAAAAATTAATAAATAACAAGAGGTAGGAAAACGAGAGCCCATACATGAAGTCTGCACAATGGCAGGGACGTTCATGTACGATCGCACTAAGGATGGAAACAATAAGAGGAATAGAGCCAGAGTAAATGTTGCATAAAGAAATGCAAAACCCTAAAATGAACGCTTCGGATATTCGGTCTCTGCTCATTACCCTAAAATATGTTGAACTGGGCTAACTAGCAAAATGAACGATAGAACTAGTCTGTTTTTTAGCTAATCCTTGAATCAACTGTCTGTGCCTTGGGGCGCATCATAGAACCCTCAAAGACGTCTATGTTTCCATCTATTATTTGCTTCTCGTCATGTTTGTTCAAGACGTATCATCGAAGTGCTGCTTCTAGGCCACTTGGCATCATCTGACTTGCTGCAGTTCTAGTCGCCTAAATAGCAATCGTTTAGACGTCAACTTATATCCTGGCATAGTCCTTTGCGACACCAAATCCATCACCCTTCAATACCATTACCACTTCTCATAACACCCGGTCACAGACTCCACGTCTTTAGCTAGCGGTAATCCAGTCCACACCTCTTCTACTCCTCCCCACTTGTATGGTGGTCTCGAACACAGCGAGTCTGCCACTTCATCCCCTTATCCTGGTCACAGATGTTCATTCCCTTCCTCACTTCTGTTAGTTGTTCTTTGCTTAGTTCTCAATAACCCAGTTCCACACTGACCACTGCTTCCCCCCTCACCCCGGTGCGGTCGTCCCTGAGCCGTATGCCGTCCATAGCGACGGTAACGGTTATGCGCTGCTTGTGCTCCCCTGCCGCCCGAACTGCACCTTTCAGCTCCGCCAGAGCCTCCTAAGGAGAGATGGAGTAGCTACATGAAGGACGCAAGATTAGATTTAAATGAGCAGATGAAAAGAGCAACTAAGTTAAGATCCTCAGGGCACCGAACGTAGACAAGGAAGATTGTAGGCTGACAAGAGAAGCGTTTAGAGTAAACTGATGAAAGGGAATTAAACATGTCAGAATTGGGGCAACACAGAACAGGCGCCTGAAGACCAGGTGAGTCGTCAAGGAAAGGATCTCTTGACAAAGCGAGTCAAAGTGGCCAATAATACTCTTGCGGTGTAGAGTGTTACTGCTGAAATATATATTAACTTTGTGAGCTGGGGGGTAGTTGATTCATTGCCAGAAGTGGTAAAATTGCTAATCTGGAGACCAGAGCATTTCTTCTTGCAGTGTGTTCATGTCCCTCAACTCCACTGCAATTGGACTTATGTTCTGTAGGAGAGAAATGAGGGGATTGTTCGCTCTTCCCTAGATAAAAGCAGTTTATAAGATGTGACTCTGATGTGTTGACGTGCCGTTTGACCTGAAGCTCGCAGCGCACAAACCGCGCCCACATAACACCACTGAGACGACGCACATGACGTCAACCCCACCAGCAAGAACATGGATAGATTCAAAGTTGGGTTACAGGTTTGAAAAACGAGCTGATAGAGAGGTAGGTAAATTAGATTACATAAGAGTGATGGGTTGGCCACTCCGTGGAGTTAATGTCGTTTACGTTGCGAATGTCTAAGAAATGACTGGTGACACAGGAGGTACAGTAGCGAAAGAAAATTCGTTCAAGATTGAAGATCAATAAGAATTTTCAATGATCATTTTACGCTCGATATTTGATCTCGTTCAAACTTTGATTGACATTACCCATTAAGAAGCTTTGTCTATATATAATACCGTAAGAAACTACTCTATTGAGGTAAAATCTGCGTGGGAAGAGCCGATTTTTTTGGTTACATACTAACCGTAAGCTAATTTTCTTTTGCTACTGTACAGTAACTCCCCAGGTTCAGAGGTAAAATGGTCCCAGTACTCCCCGAGTAGTAGCCGGGATCATTCTAACTCAACTGGCCCGCTTCAGAGACCCAAGAATTCGCAGTCATCCTCAAGGTGTCGGAACCAATTGCAGCCCAAAACCTGTTGCGAAAAATTGGAAGAAGAGACAAGGAATTGTGATCCCAAGCATGAAATCTACACTCCGTGTACGGAATCTCACGCATGAAAACAGCATGAATAACAAAAAAAAGGAGCCGTGGAAAAAGGTTGTATGAAAAAGAGCACAACTTGTCTGTTATTAAACACCCGAAGGGAGGAGAACATTTATTGCCAGTGTGCCACGATTATTGGTGGAAGAGTTTAGAGGGAGAAAGAGAAAAACGTTGAAGGACATTTAAACTAAACATAAGATGATACGAGGTAGATACAATTAAGGATAGAGGAGAAAACAAGAGGTAATAAAGGGCGAAGAATAGAGGAGTCTGAAAGGGAATAAGAGTGTGCACTTCTCCGGTGGGGCAAAGACTCCAGGCTGCCCATGAATCACACATAACACATCCTGATCCCTCAGCCCACCTGGCACATCCTGTCCCCTCAGCCCACTTGGCACATCCAGTCCCCTCAGCTCACCTGGCACATCCTGTCCCCTCAGCTCACCGGACCCATTAGCACAACTGAGACATCTTGTCCTTTCAGCCCATCTGACCTTCATGGCCCACATGACACATTCAGCCCCAACAGACTACCTCATACATCCTCTCCCCTCAGCCCACCAGGCCCACCCTATTCCTCAACCCACCTGGCTCATCATATTCCCTCAGATCACCTGGCACATCCTGTCCTCTCAGCTCACCGAACCTATTAGCACACTTGAGACATCTTGTCCTTTCAGCAAATCTGACCTTCATGGCCCACATGACACATCTAGCCCCAACAGACCACCTCATACATCCTCTCCCCTCAGCCCTTCTGATGCATTCTGTCCCTTCAGCACACCTGGCACATCCTGTCCTCTCAGCTCACCAGACCCATTAGCACACCTGAGATTTGATTTTGATTTGAGCCTCATTTCCACCGGAGCCTCAACGTGAGTCATAATAGACTCCCCCGTAGGGCGCGACCGTCGTTGATTCAGGTAAGTTCGCACAGCCTTGCGTGCGAAAATATTAATCATGTCAAAATGAAGTCATTACACATTTCAATTGTGGCACATTCGTGCACTAACGCGTACTAGAGTGATGAGTTAACGCGTATCTTCGAAAAATGTGTTATTTCTGTGCGTCATGGGGTGGGGTGGAGAGATCACCTCACTTGCACAGGTGTTTGGGGTTTAGACAGCTTCGTAGAGTCCGGTGTGCTTTCCGAAAGCAATAAGCTTTTTACGTTTGGTTGGGTCCGTGAGTAGGCTTTGTAGGTTGCACGGGGGATTTAGGAACGCTCGTCGGGCTGCCGCGAGTGCGTTGCAATCCATCAGTAAGTGTTTCTCGCTGATAGCCACTTGGTGGAAACAGGGGCAAGGTAACGCGTTTGGTCCCATGTCGACATCCATCAGGTGGTTTTGAGTTATCCACGTGTGTCCCGTGAACAAGTGGTTGATGAACACTTGGTTTTCTCTGTTGGTGAACTTTGTTTCCCATTCTCCGACGTAGGATTTTGACTGAAAGCATTTTTTGTCCACTCTGTTGCAAAATTCCATTGGGATGTTATATGAGAGTTGATGACAGGGAACCAGTCCCGGTTATGAATTGCAAAAAATTGTTCTTTGTGAGTTGATTAGATTAGAGTGACAAGGCTTCCTAGCCCACTGGAGTAATCGTCTTTCTGGCGCCGAATGTCAAACCAGCAAACAGTGCTGCATCAAGTAAGTCATTGTTTTTCTTATTTTTCAATGTTCAAGTTAAGGTTTATTACTGCGCAAAGTCAAAGTCCTTTACGCGGCGAACGTCTATGGTCTTTACGGGTGCCACACGAGGTATAGGAACTCCTAAGGTGCCGAGACCATATGGACCCAGCACTCCCCGGATGGCAGTAATGAGGAATAACACACTACCTACCCTGTTTCAGAGCCCCAAGAATCCGCAGTGGTCCTCAAGGTGCGGGCTACGCGCTCCAACACCTGCTGAGGGGGAAGATGAAGAGACAGAAAACGGGGATCCCATGCATGAGATCTACACTAGGTGTAGGGAATTTCACGCATGAAAACAGCAAGAATGGAAAGAAAAAGTAGGGATAGTCGTAGAAAAAGGTTGCATGAAAGAAAAAGCGCAACTTGGTTGTTATTTGCCACCCGAAAGGAGAATAGTTAGAACAAGTATGTGAATGTTTGAGTGTGTGTGTTCGTGTGTGCGTGCGTGCGTGTGTATGTGTGTGTGTGTGTGTGTTTGTGTCGACTATTAGGAGAGTTGTTAAGGAGTAAGAGACAAGTTTAGGAAAATTTGAACTAATCATAAGATGCAAATGAGGTAAATAAAAAGTCAAGCTAATCAGGATAGGGGAGAAATGGAGAGATAGTAAAGGGTGAAGAAGAGGGGAGTCTGAAGGGAATTAGGGGGGTTCACCCCCTCGGTTGGGCCGTGACTCCGTGCGGCCCGTGAACCTAACAGATGCCCAGGGGGAGGGGGGGGTTCTTAATGAGTCGATGCCAGTTTAACAAGCGAGTCCGCAAGTTTGTTTCCTCTTATTCCCGCGTGCCCGGGGATTCAGCAGAATTCCACTGCCTGACCCGTCTCGGTTTTCACAAAGAGGTCGTGCTCCATTTTACGTAAAACGGGATGTTTGTAGTGCAGTGTTTTAAGCTGAGTGAGGACACTCAGACTGTCTGAGAATACGACGTATTTGGGGAAGCGATGTGTTTTTGCAATAGAGATGGCTAGTTCGAGTGCACACACACCTGAGACACCTTGTACTTTCAGCCCATCTGACCTTCATGGCCCACATGACACATTCAGCACCAACAGATCACCTCATACATCCTGTCCTCTCAGCCCCCTGGCACATCCTATTCCTTAGCCCACCTGGCACATCCCATTCCTCAGCCCACCTGGCACATCCCATTCCTCAGCCCACCTGGCACATACCATCCCTCAGCCCACCTGGCACATCCTATTCCCTCAGCCCACCTGGCACATCCTATTCCCTCAGCCCACCTGGCACATCCTGTCCCCACGCGCGGCCTCCACCTCCAGCACCCCAATCAGCTTGCCCTTGAAGCTGACCCCATCAATGAAGCGCGATGACTCGGGAACACCGTATCCAAGGCTGCGATCTGGGGACAAACAACCAGAATGAGACATTGCATTAAGCATAACCTGGTATTGAAGTCCTTGACTCCACCATAGCCGACTTCTAGATAGATTTGGCAGTTAGAGCAGAGAATGATAGGCAACTGTAGCATCAAGCCATTGACAGGTGAAAGATGGCCTGTGTGGAGAAACTAGCAAACATTTATCAGAGACAGGAGACTGGTGAGCTCTGGCTTGCATGTGATGTGACGTCGTAAAGAAAACTACTGTGATAAATCAGTTTATAGAATCAGAAGAATCTACTCAGCCTGGCAGCAGATAATCATCAAGAGTATGATTTTACAACAGTCACTCCCAAGAATTTTGGAACATTTACTTGAAAGCGTCTGTTGTCATTCCAGAGCTTATCATTCACCAGTAACAAAAATTCTGATACTAATTGTGTGAAACGGATGTGAAAAAAATCCCTAATACCCCAACACTCGCACCACTGAAACGGTCAAGAGATTAAACGTCATGGCAACTTCTGATGGTATCTCTGACCAATGACTATCGTTCATTCATGATTAGCTTTCCACCTGAACGTAAACATAGATGACGATTAACGCCTCGGTTGCCCGAGTACTGTGGGCGATTACAGGGTGTCGCCGCTAGGTGCAGATCAGACATAAGGGAATGACATAAAACAACAGATTTGATAGGACTCACTTCCACCGCAGCCTCAACGCGAGTCATCGCATGCTCACCCGTGTGGAATAAACAACTGAGTAGCAACAAGGTTTGCAGACAACACCGTGGGAGAGAGCTACAAGTAGGCAAGTGTTACCAAATGAAGCGGTATTGTGATGGGACCTCCAGTGAAATTAAGCCTCCGTACAATGCTGCCCATATTTCAGTAACACCGAGAGATTCTAAAGCCCAACGTTAAAATGTCCGATCAAAGTTTGTTGGTAAAGTGAAACAGACGAGAGGGCAAGACGACCAGTGCCACAGCGAAACGATCATGTGTCCCAGTATTGTCTGCTATTGTGAAAAAAATACATGTTTTTTTTTCAACAGTATTTATTAATAACTATTATGGTATTTAATGAATGCCAAAAAGCGCTTTCCCAATGGACACCTGATTGTTCACGCATAGCTACCGTAGCAACGAATATTCAGTCGGTTGATATGTAGTAATAAACTTCTGTCCGTAGGCATTATGGGGCCCTGATGTCGGAGTTTTAAAACGCAGGCGTCAGTAAGTTCTGTCGTGTCAAGTGGACGAACCAGTCATGCTCTCCACAAACTCCTTCTCAAATGTGGTAGAAATAAATTATCATTCGAAAATTGACGTTTGCAAACAAAACGCTTTCTAGAACGAATTTGGAAATACAGTTTTAATTTCAGCATGGTACTCCGCCAGAAAATGATCGTATCGCACAGGAGAGGGTCCTCCATGATACGCGGTAATCCAAAATCGACAGTGAGGAGCTCTATACGCTGTGAAAAGCCCGTGGAGGGAGTGAAAACTGACGGATGGCGTTACATGTAGAGGAAGTAGGACGGGGCGGGCAAGAATGTTGCAGCACAATTGAAGACGAATTTGTTCACGTTGCTGGGAGCTAAAGAGCTTATAAAAAACACAATAGGTGCGGAATGAACAGTTTCAGTGCTGCTGTGGAGAGCAGCATTATGAACTGACAGCAATGCTTTTTAGAAGCTGGAGACGACGATCCCACAGTCCAGTTTGGACCAAATGAGAACGCGGTCAAGGCAAAAGGAAGATGTTTCGACTTCATTCTAAGTGCAATATGATCCCGATGAATAATTCATCGACGTGTACAGTCTATCAAGAGTTACTGTACAAGACGTATCTACGTTTATTTCTTCACAAAAAACAGCCTGTTGGTAGGAATTAGATTCCATTTCCATGGAGTCTGAGATCCGGTTCCGCGTAAGCGCGGGACCCGTGGGTGGGGTGCGAAGTGCATACGTTTTCCTTTGAGAAATTGTGAAGGCTCAGGATTTCGTCTAGGCACTAGGCAGTTGACGTTGAGGTTTTGGCACAGGTAACGTCTATCACGAAGTCGTCAACATGTAAGGAGTTAACTCACAAAGGATTTCTCCCTCTGCCTTTTGGGCAGTTTGACCCAGAAGACTCCGCCGCAGGAAGTTTTGAATGAAAAATGCTTAATGACGACAGCGCATAAAACAACAGTCTCATCGGATAACAACATTAAATAATACCTTGGCGTCAGGTTGTATCATATGTCTTTCAAAGGTAAAACAAAACGATTGAGTGTAGTTTGTAGTCCAATGCACCTTTGATAACAGTCACAAAGCGTAGTAATGCATTTTGCGTTGACAAACGCCTGTAACCGAATTTTGATGCATAGAGAGAGAAGCGTGTTTGCTTTTAGATGTCGGGTTAGTCGGTTATTCACTCTTTTCCCCAGGACCGTCGATACACACGAGTTGAAGGCTATTGGACGCTTAGTGGACAATCCAACAGTGGGTTTGCCATGGTTCGAGAAAGACAGGACCACGGCTTCTTTCCACCAATAGGGTTAAGAATGAATAGCCCAGACTATGCTGTAAATAAAACACGGCTAAGGAAGTGAAATAATGTGCAGATGGCGGAGCATCCCAGAAAATGAGGTCCTCGCCGAGAGAATAGGGGTTTGAGGCGCGCATTGCACCGAACGTATCGCGTATAATAGAGTATGAAAACTTGGAACGGGCTGAGGTCCATTCTAGTATTATTTGAAGTTTGCAGTCGTACAAGCGCAATGCTAGGCTAACGAGAAATTTGTGGAAAAATTTAGATCTTTTCTACCGCCATACATTCTGTGTGAATGAAGATTGGGTTATATCCAGAATCTGAGCTAATGGCGGAGTAATGTTACGATGAGTTCCGAGACATCCTGCGTGTCTGTGGTCGTCTCCCCCTCCCCATCTTCACAATTGATGGGAGAGTGAAAACTGTATACGCAGGACCACACTTCAGACATGGATGTGTTCATATTCATGGATGAAACAAGGTTTTCCCATAATTATTTTCATGATAGATTTTCAACGGCATGTACCCTTGGTTATTGGGATGGTGAGGTCAGCGGCGTGCAGGAGGCCATTATTCAAGTATAAACCGTCTCTACACAGGTATACCCAGAGGTGAGAGGGGGTAATTGTTGTGCAAGCTGTTAACGATTGCAAGTTGGCTTGAAGCACAAAGTATCAGCGAACGCTGGAGAAATCTTCATGATAGATGGTAACGGAAGTGGTCAATTCCATAGGGCTTCCCTTTCAATACAGAGAAAGGTTGGGAGGAGAAGATTGGTGAGTATAACGATAGATTGATGACCGATAACGAGACGGTCTAAGGGCGTCGGTTCTCTCGTTTTAAGGAGACACATATCGGACGACCTGAGTGGTGTCTCAACGTGACCTCCACGTCCATCAGTTGCCTCAATCTCAGAGGGGGTGTTTAGCGTTGAAGTCACCAAAAGGTATGTGAGGAGCAGAAGGTTTACTTAGAAGGTTAAGAAGCAGTGTGCATAAGGAGTGTGTGTGTGTGTTTCTGTGTGCATATGGGTTACCAATAGTTACAGGACGTTTCAGTCCCACAGTGGGCCTGTGCCTGTGTGTAGTTTGTCAGGTGAATTGAAGTACATGCGACTGCTTGATTTACTATTGTGGCCAGGCCGGTGCCCGGTCGGGCGTTGGCAGTGGGTGACATGAAGTGGGCTTTGTACCCACTGGTGAGGGTTGGTTTGCCCGGTACGAGGAGATTATTAAGACAAATCACCATCGGATTATAGGTTTGAGCTAGTTCCAATAGTTCAGCATAGTTATCACGGTATCTTCTAATGTTCCATTGAAGGACGAGTGTCTCAGACAAGGGGAATTTTGGTCCGGAAAAAATGATGGTCTATATGCTCAAGTTGGTGTGGTCTCGTGTTATTTCATGTCGATCAATTTGTCACTCGCGGCCAAGGTCAAAGGTGGGTTTAGCGACGAGCGAGGGTCTCCGGATACATATATAGAAGGGATGGGACGGGTATAAATTGATGTTATACGATCATTTCACATGAGAGGAGGATTGAGCACGAGTTATTTGAAAGTCTGCACGAGGTAATGACGAAGAGGCAGTTAATGCCCTAGCGGGAGGAGGTTCTTCAAGTAGATAGCGGGAGGAGGTTCTTTTTTGTTGACTAAGGGGGGTTAGGGAACGTAGATTCTCATCAAATATGCGAGCAGTAGGGGGCTTGGATTAAGGAAAACTCACGCTAGCTTGCAGGGCTACTGGAGAAAGGAGAGGGGGGGAGGTCTTAGTTAGAGGATAAGCAGAGATGGTAGCATCTCTTGGTGTTGTGTTATGTCCAGCGATGACGAGTGGTTGGCCAGTTCCTAATCTGGGACTCCCAGTGCAGATCGCTCAGCAACAGAATGTCTGGTTGAGGCGGAGGGTTGCGAACGTGCTCCTGATAAAGTTCCCAAAGTGCCAGGTTACGGTAATGATTGTCGTCGTAGGGTTCTCAGAATCCAAGGGCAGGACAGAGCATCGAGTGGAGCGTCCGGGGAAGCCCAAGTGGTGGGCATCAACGAGGTCACTGCTGCAAGGCTAGCAAGCGGGCGGATACAGTGGATGAGTGACACGCCTTTTGGCCTCACCGAAGGAGACGCTTTCTGGTTTGAACAGAGAATATTTAATTTTCGAGTCTGCAACAAAAGCAGTACAGGCGTTTATTCTGAGCAATAGTCTCATTCAGAAGCTTGATCGCAGGTGGGGCTTTGTGTTTCTTCACCGCAGCGGAAACATGAACTATCTTTGGAACCACCACTTACTTCCATGACAAAACTTTTGGCAGCTGTGGCAGCGTCCGAGAATAGGAATATACTCACGCAGCAATGTGGCCCGCCAAGGCCACATTGCTGGGGACAGAGAACAGAATTTGAAGGCAAGGATGTAGACACTCGTTGTGGTTTCACTCTACATGTTCTGGTGCATTAATGAAATATGAAAGATGTGCGAGCCAAACAGAATAACAATTTGACTCGTATGATTCTTTTCCTCAATAAACACCGCTCTCTTCGTGGTTACTACCAACACAACAAAAATTTGGCTTTGTTAGACTTTTGCTCGACGAATGCAGCTCGCTTTGTGCATACATCAACAACGCTGAAGAATGTAGCTTAGTTTGATTAGGCACCTTGATGAACACAGCTGTTTTCGTGCATACTGCACAAACGACGAACAGTCGGGGTCCCATGTCCTAGATACAAAACGCTTAGATGAGCAAGTTTAGTATATCTGAAGTAGACAGAACAATCGGACATCCACGCCCTGTGAACACTGGTCCAACCTCCATCTCAGGTCCTTCAAAAGTTGATGCCAGCGCATCCCTCTATCTCAGGTCCTGTTGAAATTGATGCCAGCGCATCCTTCCATCTCCGGTTCTTCTTATGTTGATGTCAGAGCATCCCTCCATCTCGTGTCTTTCTAAAATCAATGTCAGTGCATCCCTCCATCTCAGGTCCTTCTGAAGTCGATAGCGGCGCTTCCCTCCATCTCAGGTCCTTCTGAAGTCGATGCCAGCGCATCCTTCCATCTCAGGTCCTTCTGAAGTCGATGCCGGCGCATCCCTCCATCTCAAGTCCTTCTGAAGTCGATGCCAGCGCATCCTTCCATCTCAGGTCCTTCTGAAGCCGATTCCGGCGCCCCCCTCCATCTCAAGTCCTTCTGAAGTCGATGCCAGCGCATCCTTCCATCTCAGGTCCTTCTGAAGTCGATGCCGGCGCATCCCTCCATCTCAAGTCCTTCTGAAGTCGATGCCAGCGCATCCTTCCATCTCAGGTCCTTCTGAAGCCGATTCCGGCGCCCCCCTCCATCTCAAGTCCTTCTGAAGTCGATGCCAGCGCATCCTTCCATCTCAGGTCCTTCTGAAGTCGATGCCGGCGCATCCCTCCATCTCAAGTCCTTCTGAAGTCGATGCCAGCGCATCCTTCCATCTCAGGTCCTTCTGAAGCCGATTCCGGCGCCCCCCTCCATCTCAAGTCCTTCTGAAGTCGATGCCAGCGCATCCTTCCATCTC
>SDVV010021811.1:0-13061 GCA_016164225.1 Gammarus roeselii
TTCATTGATTTCGTTCATCTGATAAATCAAATAATTAACTAGTATAACAATAGCAGACAATATTGGTCTACTATCAAAGTCTTCATGCCCACATACAAAAAAATCCAAACATATACGTTGCAACTATGATGAGACAAAAAATGCGTAAAATATAGAGCAACAAAATATTAGAGTGCAATATTAGCTAGCACATAACACAATACTTGTGTTTAAAGTCGTTAGTTGACACTACTCTTGCGAACGGAATTACCCTATTCGCCGATCACTGGATAACGGGTCCTCTGAAATAAATTTCGCAATAATAAATACATTTCGGTCAGAGAAAAGATACTTAATTAATTCAACATACAGACATACTAGTTCAATCAACGCAGGTTGATGCAACGTCATAGTCATTTAGTATTGTGACATTATCGATACTATATATATTCGTCACAAATAAGTACATCTGACAAGCTTGCGAGTTATCATGTTTGTTTGATCCTGATGTTCGCCAAGTTATGGTTTTACTAGCTGGATTGCTCTCAAAATAGATCAACAGTCGTTGATTCCTAAGCTGGAGGGTTGTATTAAATAGGTGATAATGTAGTGCAGGTATGCCTGCACTATAGGTGATAATGTAGTGCAGGTGAGCAGCGTATGTTATTTTCAATATCTCTGTAACACCAAAATTAAAACATGGATGATAGACTTCATAGCCACGTTGCAATGGTCCTAACCGCTTTCCGTACATGATTAGTAACATTATTTTCAGCACCCTAATACATTCTTCTCCGGCGATTTTTGGGGGCTTTGTGCGTGTTAAGTGTATTTTTCAATCAAGTGATAAGTTCGATTATAAATTATTTGTCAGCTGGATTGCACGGGATCGTCAAATTGATTATTAAATAACTGATTGATTACACTTCGAACAGTTTATTATTGCCAATGTTTCCATAGCAGATATAAAACTAGGCATAGTCTATTGAATTCAGGGCCACGTCATGTTCACAGTAAGATCCTTCTAACAGTATAGCCACACGGCAAACAGCAGCAAGGCTCAAGCTAAAGATTGAACTATTGCAGAAAATCCTCACATAAATCATGTTGTAATTATATCTTATAATATGATTTAGGAAACAAATAAAATACTTATTATATGAACATTTTCTTTTTGGTCTAACTGTGAGACCCTCTCAACGTCCGGGATTACTATCACAATTCCGGTAACCCTCTCATATGTGTTCAAAACATTTCAATCTTGATCAGATATTGTAAAATGAGCAACAAGTATGCAGATAGAATCGGCATTCATGCAAACTTCGAACTCATAACCAATCGTGTGCGTGATTAGTATTCCCGTACACAAATTATTTATTAAATTACCTGGGACGAACGATAAGCACCCTAGAATTATTAACCTGGCTGATATTGAGACTTAAGATGATGTGGTTGTTACACACGTAAAACAAAGGCCAATAATATTTAAAGAGAAACGGGAAAAGTGTCGTGTGCCATCATTCATATTGTTTCTTGTGCTCGTAAAAAATGAAAATTACACTAGATTGTATATTGGTGAACACGTACGCTGAGTTGCCAACAACATTTGTCTCTTCGTTGCGTCCTTTTTCCATCAGCCTTCAAAAAGGTCATTGAAGTAACTGAATCCTAGACGAACGTCAGTAAGGAGCTGCAATGTTGAGTTATTGCGAATCTCACGGGTAAATGAAGCTCATAAAAGCGGAGGAATAATTCATTGCGGCGTTACGAGTTTATGGACTCTACTCTAGGCCATAAACTGAGCTTGATGGTAGTTGAAGCCGACTTTAGTGACGACAGCGCGTGCACGGAGCAGGAGAAGAGATTCATTTGTGGTATTGACCTCCACCACTATCTTGATTCAGAGTATATTGCACCGGCAAAAATTTTGAATCGAAACTCAAACATGATTGAATTGCATTACTAGAGGTGCCTACCCGAGGATAATTTACATTGACTGAAAGTGATATTGTGAAAATGTGAACTGAACATCCAAGCTTACCTGCGAACTGTTCTCCAATGCATTTTGGATAAGCAGTTCCTTAGCCCCAGGCAATGTGACTCCCCATTACTTGGTATTTCAAATTAATTGAGAAAATACTAGTAAAACAAAGTTGCACGTTTATCCGCTAATGACACCCACCTTGAAATTACCTGTATCAAAACAATGGGATATTTATTGGGCAATGCAACAGAAACAACTAGTATACACGTTTCCGTCAAACCTTAACCGTATTTGTTTAGTTGCTTCGTTACTACCGTGGCGTCAATTGCTGTGACACTCAGCGTACGGCGAACTCGTACCGCGAAGGCAGATGAGGGCAGACCTGAGAAGTTAGAATCTGAGTCGGCATTGCAGCCAGGCAGTCTCAGTGCTTTCCGACAATGATCTGTGTTCAGCGAGCAGCCCTGCGAGCTTGCGATAAGAAGCATATCATTCAGATCCGAACGACATCGCTCCCGAGTAAATAGCAACGAAGTGAAACTGACCATTTCAAGTTGGAGAATTCTATCATTACGCTCGTCGTTTCTCAGATCTGTCCCTGGACCCAGAATCCACGAGCACTGATGTCAACTTCAGCTTCTCCAGTCACGTTCGACGACCGAAGACGGAAGTCCTCACCTGAAAGGAGGGCTAGAATTGACTCAGATCCAACATCGTGACACACTTCGTTTAACATTTCCTCAGTTATGTCACGAATCTCATCGTGGCGTAGGGTATCGAAGCCAAATTATTTACACATCGTGACGTAATTTACAGAAAAAGGTTTACCACATGGACATCGCTCTGATAGCCCATCAAAGACGAGCTTGTAACTCAACAGAACTGCATCATTAAATTCTTGCCTACTGAGATAAAATTATTTGTCAGCATGTGGAAGGGAAGTCTACTAGTTTGACTCTCCTTCTCTCGGCAACAATCAATCAGCCAAAGCAACTGGGTCACCTTGAATGGTTCCCTGGTTGACAATTTTTTTTCCCGCGTCATGTGTAAGACTGTGGGTGAGCTCTATACATTCTGTATATAAGTACTAAAACTGGGGCAAGTAAATCTCATATTTAGTAATATTAACTTCCTATCATTGGAGTGGGGTGCATTTTCTGCATCAACCAGAATAATGCCTTCAACATTGTCCTCGTGCTGCATGCGTCTCATTGCATGCACTGCAGCTTCACACCCGCGCGCTGGCCAGAGCTGTGTTGGAGAGGACCATTTGCCTCCATGAGGTCTGGGCTCACGATGTCCATGACTGCGCTGATGATGATTGGATGGATAACTTCACCTACACTAATGGGACGAAATTCAGGATTTTTGTCCAACGGAATCAATCGGGATGACGCGTACGCCTGCATGGTGGGAGTCATAGAATCATCTGAGGAATCAATGACACACAGGTCATTGGCAGAAGTTCCGTATGATTTATAAAGTTCTGTAGCGTCAGCATCTACTCCAGAGGGCCTGCAGAGCCTTTGACGCAGCACGCAATGCGGTGTACAATCGCAGAGTTTAGGCGTTCAAAAGTGATGTGTTTATAGTCATCGACCACGGAGTTGATAGTCGAGGCTCGCTTCCTCTCCTATCGGATGCTCCCTCCTATTTTTTCCATCATTGAGTGTAATCACACATTTTGTTGTATTGTCAAGTTGTCTGAGTGCAGGATTTACTTTACCGGACCGCATCAATTTTCCAAACCTTGCAGCTGATGATGGTTACGTTTTGCGTGCTCGCCAATACTGTGAGACCTGCTGTTGGATTGTAGTACCCGCTGAAACAGAGACAGGTTCACTAACGACGTGGTTTGAATCAGAACGGACATGGTGAAGAAGTTAGAGGACAGAGTAGATTCGAGTGTTCTGAGATGGTTTGGGCACATGGTGAGGATGGATGAGGGAAGATTGGTAGAAAGGGTGTGGAAGGCAGAGGTGAGTTGACGTAGGCCTAGAGGGAGACCGAGGTTTAGTTGGATGGATGGTGTGAAGCAGGCGTTAGGAAGGAGAGACCTGAGTGTGGAAGTAGCGAGAGAGCGTGCACTATATAGGCGAGAGTGGAGAATGATAGTGAACGGATGAGTTTTGACACTGCCCTGATATGCGTTCCCGCCCTAGGCACATCGTTGAGAGACGGGATGGTCGTGGGCGGTGGGGGAGGGCGGTCATCATGACGCTACAGGGGAAAACCAGTCACACTGTCGGGTCCTGCTGCCGACACTGACCTCGAACCGCACTCATGATCCGGGGGGTGTGTTGCGGGGTTCCCCGCCGGACCGTTCTGTGCAAATGGCTAGAATGTGCGAGTGTGAGTTTATGAGTGTGTGAGGTGCGGCTTGCCGTCGGTCACCCCCCTTGCTGGGGGACTTCGGCCTAGTGTCTGTATCTGTATCTGTATCAGATAGCAGTTTTTCAATGTGACTCGCTTTCCATAGGTCTAGTCGACGTCGAAAAGCTGCAAATATTTACTCGCACACGACTTAGGAGTTGGGATTAGGTGGAGCAGACGGGGCATACACATCAGTGCCATCAATGGTATTTACTATCGGGAGCATCACTCACAAAGTCAAGAATCAATTTAGGGTATTCATCAATAAACAGTTCCATAGAAAAAGCGATAGGGTTCATGACGATGTTTTGTTTCCATCAATCACTTCTTCATGGACAGGATAGATAATGTTTCTAACTTCATTTCTATTCCTGTTTCCTCACATAAAGATCATGCCAACTGATGGTGGTGTTATCTGTGGGACTTGTGACGACGGCAGCCCTCCAGGAAGAGAGGCAGGGGCGATCGAATGCAGTGGTCAGGTCTACTACCGGAGCTGGGCTCACGGTCTCCGAGGCGGAGGGTGCGGGAACAGCGCGGCGGCTGATGGGAGAAACTCGATAAATTCGGAGAGTGATGTAACAGTGCGGACGGAACATGCGGAGAGCAGCGTGGTGGATAGCTCACCCTGTACGAATTCTAAATGAGTTTGTCCAACCGTCTCATGTGGCAATGACGGGGATAATTGTAGGTAAGAAATTTCATGGGGAGGTGTAGAAAAGTATGTTGTTGAGAGTTTTCGAGAACAGATGAGGAAAATGGCCACGCGTGTGAAATTTGAAGGTGCAGGGAGGGAGATGGGCTGCTTAGTGTGGCAGAGTCAGAAAAGCTGGTCAGTGGAACATGTTGACTGCAATGGGCCTGCTGTGGCTGGGGCAACCCTGCTCCTGCGTCACCGTCAAGACTACCAGCCTGTGCATATCACACGGCAGGCAAGTCCCTTTTCATGCACCCACATTTTTTACTTGTGAATCAGTTGCACTTGCCTCCGCAGCAATGGGATGTTGCGCTGCTAACGCCTTTCCGAGTTTGGGTCAATTCGGCGGATTGTGGTGTGTTTTTATAGACTTGGCGAGTGCATGTCGTTTTCGTAGATTGTCGGGGGTCGTCAAAGTTCGAGGTTTGAATGTCGTCGTTAACGCCGTTAGGCTCTCCTTTCATTCCGCAGTAGTGCAAGTACACTTTTACATCAGATTGTATGCGTGATAAGTGAAAACCCGGCATAAATTATGTAGCAGATATAAAGAGTACTATCATGAACAACGAATTATATCACAATGAATCATTTTCTGTTAATTTGCAGTTGTGGAAATGTTAGCACAATTCTAGGCTGCAAAACGCAAAGTGAAACGACCGTAACATCTTATAATTATAACGATCGAGAGACACCGAGAGGAAACATGTCATAAACAGATATTTATCTCCACGTCTTTCTGTTTATCACGTCAGAAAAGGAACATTTTGTTTTGTTTGGTTACACATTAAAATACCCGAGTGGGAATAATTAATTGGCCTGAAGTGCATCATGGAGTTTATTTCACTAAGAAGCAAATGAATATCAAGAAAAAGATTCAGATGAACATTGATTTCAAGGACAGCACTGCTTGCCAAATGCCTGCTGTGGGGAGGGAGAGAAACAGCTGGTGACTGAGTGTACCAATGTTGTTGAGAAAGGCATTCGGAGTTGGCTGGGTAGTGGAATAGAGGCCAATAGTGTGTGGCTGAGGGACGAAGCATGTAGGGTGGGGGAGGAGAGAGGGTAGAGGCCAGTCTTCTACTGATGAGTGAGCTACGTCTGGCACGTCATCACACAGAGTGTTTGTGACCCGAGGGACGCGTATGATGGGCGAGGGAGGTGAGAAGCCGTCACTCCTCGATACGGCGTAGGCTCCGACAGGCGAAACGTAACACTCTGATGACGCCGAGGCTGATTCGAAATTCACATTTTGATCCATTTTATAAACACACTATTTAATTCAAATAACATCACTTGAAAGATTAATACTTCATATTATTTTTGTTACCCCTTTTACCGACGCCAGTCACTTGAGACCTTATTTAATAGTGTAGAACTTGGGAGGAAGTCCATTGACCACCCTCCAATACCACCCCGTGTATCAAATTGGTTGTAACACTTTTTTTACGTTGTTATATAATAATCTTCACGCGACGCGGGGTTGAACTTTAGCGAGGACTAAAAAAATCAATTCAAACTTACATATGTAAGTCTCCCAACGAAATTGTTGGTATGTTCTCTGTAACGTCAAGAAAACGGTAATGGGCTGTAACAGTGATAAACACAGGAATTGGTAGTCGATCCTGAACAGTATATTACCCACGAAAGCTTAAATCACGTCTGTGTTGTGTTGGATGAACGAGTGGATGACGTTCTGGACTCATATCCACGCTACGCATGATCGAATACTGGTCAACACTAACATTGTTCCCAATTATGAAGTCTCTGTTCATCTACATGAGTCTACGAACGAAATTATTGAAATGTTATCTTTATCATCTACAACCCGGTTATTGTGCGGGAACAGTGATAAACTGAGGAATTGGTGGTCAAACTAAACAGTACAATACCCACAAAGCTTGAATGGCATTTTGCTGTGTTAACTGTCCGAGTGGTTAGCGTTATGTACTCGTATTTACGAGACGCGGGATTGCATCTTGGTGAGGACGAACGTTTCGTCAATGATGAAAACATTGTTCATTCATATTGGTTGCCCAACATAGTTGTTGATATGGGCTCTTTTACATCTACTCTGCATCAGGGTTATTATGCTGTGACAGCGATGAACAGAGGAATTGGTTGTCAAACCGAAACAATATCAATACCCACATAAGAAACTCGACTTTTGTTGTGCTGGATGGCTGAGTAGTCGACGTTCGGGATTTGCTTCGCGCGACGCCGATCAAAGCATGGTGCGGATCAAAGTTTTCCCAATGATGAAATCACTCACGGTTATTGTGCGATAACAGTAATAAACAGAGTGATTGGTAGTCGTACTTAAACAGTACAATACGCGCGCAAGCTTAGAAAACAACTTTTGTTGTGTTGGATGGTCAAATTGTTATCGTTCTGGACTCACATTCAAGCGACAGAAGTCTCGTAACTCAAAGACGGCAATAGTGTGAAACAGTCATAAATAGATACATTTGTGGTAGAATATAAACAGTACGATACCAATTAAATTTTAATTGCAACTGTTGTGTTGAATAGCCAATTGTTTTGCGTTCACACAACACGAGATCGAACCTTTATGAAGACTTAAGTATTGCAATGATGAAATCCACGTTCTTAATTAAAAATAAGCCATCCAACCAAGTTTTTGGAATATTCTTTATCACATCTAAAGCACGGTTATTGTACTGTATCTGCGATAAGCCGAGGAATAGGTAGTAAAACCTACACAGAACAATGCCAACGAAATGTTGTACTCCAACTTCTGTGGTGTTGTATAGCCGAGTGGTAACTATTCCGGACTCGAGTTATGCGCGCGGGTTGAATCCTGGTGACCACTAAAGTTGTGCTGACGATGAAATGACGTGTCATTTACAAGTCTCCGACCGAAGTGTTTGGTATCTCCGAGAGCACGGTTATTGTACTGCAACCCTGATTAACTGAGTTGGTTCTGGACTCGCTTCACGCAACAAGCCAGCAAATCTCCGCGTTCAGGAAAATTCATCTACTGATAAATCACTGTTCATTTAAACAAGTCTTTCAACGAAGTTGTTGGAACGTTCTATATAACATTCGAGACACGGTCATGGTGATGTAATAGTGATAAACAGAAGAGTTGGTAGTCGAACTTAAACAGTACTAATACCCACATATGGTTGAGTGAAGCCGGTTTTGTGGTGAATAGCCAAGCGGTCAGCGTCGTGGACTCGCACCCACGCGAAGCGGAATCGTATCTTGGTTAGGACTAAAGTTTTTCCTTGGATGAAATCACTATTCATTCACATACGTTTCCCAACAAAACTATCGGTACGTTTTCTGAAATATCAAGAGAACGGTTATTGAGCTGTAACAAAATAAAACAAAGGAATTGGCAATCGAACCTAGACAGTGTATTACCGACATGAGTCGAATGGTTATCATTCTGGAATCGCAATCACGCTAGGCGGGTTCGAATCGTGGTGCGGACTAGAGTGCTTCTAATGATGGATATACTGCTCACGTGCATAAGTTTCTAAGAAATTGTGGATTGGTGATCTCGAACATCATGTGCGCTGTTATTGTGCTGTAACAGTGATAAACAGAGGAATTGGTAGTCGTACCTAATCAGTACAATACATATGAAAGCTTGTAACAGAACTTTTTTCAAGGTCAAGTGGTTTAAGTTCTGGACTCGCACTGACGCGGTGCGAGATCAAACTTTGCTGACTATTGAAGTTGTGTTAATTATGAAATTAATATTCAAGAACATAAGTACCCGGATGGAATTGTGTTTATATTCTCTCTAACATGAAATGGATTGTTATTGTGCTGTAACAGTGATAAGCAAGGGAATTGGCAGTAAAACCTATACAGTGCAATACCCGTGAATGCTCGAAATACAGTCCGCATTCGTGTTTGGGATGGCAGACTGGTTAGCGTTCTGGACTCGTACGCACGCCAGGTTGGATCGAATCTTGGTGAAGACTAATCATTTTCCAATGATGAAATCACATTTTATTTACGTAAGTCTACCAACGGAATTGTATGTTCTCTCTAGTATCTAAACCACGGGTATTGTGTTTTAACAGTGACAAACAGAGGAATTTGCAGTAAAACCTAAGAAGCACTGTTTAAGTTTCACTGCCTTGTAGGATCCCCGTGTGATCAGCAATCTGGACTCGTTTTCACGCGACACAGGATTGAATCATGGCAAGGACTTAAGTCTTTCCAATGATGAAATCACTGTTTATTCACATTAGTTTCCTGACGCAATTTTTGGTATGTTTTGTTTAACATCTATTGCACGGTAACTGCTTTGACAGTGCCAAATCGAGGAATCAATAATCAAGCCTAAGCACAACTAAACCCACGGAAGCGTGAATAACTACGGTTTTTCTGACTGCGTGGCTAGAGTTCAGGGGTCGTATTCAAGTGTTGCGGGATTGAATCTTGGCGAGGATCAAACTTTATCCAATGATGAAATCACAGTTCATCTACATTTGTCACAAAACTAAATTGTTGGTATGGTCTATTCAACATCTAAAGTAACTATGATAAACAAAAACAATGGTAGTGGAATGTACACAGTACAAACCCACCAAAGCTTGAATCAATAAACATGCTGTGTTGGATGGCCTAGTGGTAAACGTTCTGGACTCGTCTTCACGTGACATTAATCTCACAACTAAATTTCTGGAATCTTCTCTCTAATATCTACAGCACGGTCATTGTGCTGAAACAGTGATAAATAGCGGAATCGGTCGACGAACTGAATTGTACAATACCCAGACACCTAAACTGTACAGTACCTCGAATTGTTAGCGTTCCGACACGTATTTACGCGACGCCGTATCGAATCTTGGTGCAAAGAAAACATTTTTCCAAAGAGGAAATCACTGTTCATTTACATGTCTCCCAACACCCAATACGTGAAGACACCCATTGTAGGTGTTCTCACTAACATGCAAGGCACGGTAGTTGGGATGTGCCTGTGTCCATCAAGAATTCTGCCCAATACCATAAAAGCATGGACCGCAACTCTTATTTCGTTGGATGGTCGAGTGGCTTGCTTTCCAGACTTGTCTTCACCCGACGAGGGATCGAATCTCGGTGATGACAAAACACTTATCATTGATGAAATCTTCGTTCATTTACATAGGTCTCCCAACGAATTTGTTTGTGTGTTTGATCTCATCTCTAAAGTACGGTTACTGTGCTGTAACAGGGATTAGTCGAACCTTAACAGTACCAATACCCGTGAAAGGTTGAACCACAGTTTTTGATTCGGTGGAAGGTCGAATGGTCAGCGTTTTGGATTGATTATTGAGTTCATAAATTACAGCCAAAGCGCTCATGTGTTACATTGATCGCTGACGGTGTTTGCTCTTATTTGTATAAATGAACCCCAAGCTGTCTACAATACCTATACATACCGTATAATTAGGTCAGGAATGAACTCCAGCACATTGCCCACTAGGCCATCTAGCTCAACAAAGTTGTGATTCAAGCTTTAGTGGGTATTGTACTGTTTAGGGTCGACTACCAACTCCTCTGCTTGAGTACGGTTATTGTGCTATAACAGTGATTAAATAGAGGAATTGGTAGTCGACCCTAGACAGTACAATACACAAGTAAGCTTAGGTTTTTTAGTCGAGCTGGATGGCCTAGTTGGTGAAGTGCTGGACTCGTATTCCGGCGACGCAGTATCGAATCTTGGGGAGAATTGAAGTTTTTACAATGATGAATTAACTTTCCATTTACTATAAATCTCCCAACGTTATTGTTGGAATATTCTCTCTGTTATTCTGTAACATCAAACCGCACTATACGTTAGTTCATTTATATAACAGCATCTAACGCGTTTTACAAGAAATGTATTGTTTTTTAGATTTAAAATTGAACAACAGAAATTGAGTGAATTCTTATGTGAAATTTGCAGACCGTAAAGGGCAGAGAAAAATATTGCGTCCCAGTTTTCAACCTAATTTTTGGCAATGATAATAAACCTGCTGCTTTTCTTGATTATTAGACATTATACGGCGTTGAGATGTAAGCAATTCGGAAAAAATCCGATTCCCTTTGAATATTCATCAGAATTACTTTGTTTCAGAAAATCGAACACGTGAATGCAAATATTAATATTTTTGTAGAATAGTACATATAATTATTTTATAATATATACCACATTTATATTATGATATTCATGTATCCGCACACGTATTCAATGTAGATGATTTAGAACAAGTAAGTTTGGTAGAAGATACGCCACGCAGGGATTTCGGTGAGCGTATAAACTCTCACACCCTTGTGCCTTTCGTAAACACGTGGCACGACCCACGTTTGATTGATATCAAATCGCAGCATTTTTTTGTTCATGGACGCTTAACAAAAACTTACAGTAGACACTTACATAGCCTACTTGTTTCATGAACAAATACCAGCCGATATCGGTTGTCGGGGAAGTTTTTTCTGGCTTCCTTTGTCGCCCTTTTGTCGGTATCGACCAACCTTTGCTAGGAGAGTAATGAGACAGCGCGGACCATTTGGCCCTTATTGTTCATTGTCGTTCGTGTCAATGGTTGATGATGATGCAGGCTGGTGATGATCGGACGTAGCGTTTCCTCTTCATTCATATTTCCATTGTCTGCGGTACCCTTCCAGAGAGTATGGCAGAAAACCTCTGGTTAAGGATCTGTGGGTCACGATGGTTTGTATTTAGAAATATCGGAATTCTACGCCACGTGTTATCAAGAAGCAAGAAAAATGATTCGCAGAACGCGGCAACGCAGCGAAAACTGGAGGACAATCGGAAAGTGAAGGAACGGAAGCGTTTCGCCTCACGTTTTCTTAGTTAATCGTGATCTGTCTGTAGATATAAGTGAATCCAAACGCAATTTTTTGAGGGTCCCACGAGTACTCCCCCCTTCAACCTCCCAGCAAAAGTTGGATGCGCTCCTGGATATGGTATGGCTAGATGCATTTTTTTTTATTCGGTCAATGTAATTGTTATGAAGTATGTTATTTCTTAGTGTGACCGACTTAGTCGCTGTATATCTCGGACATTATAGTTGTAGGTTGAGACAATTACTATTGTGGTCAAGTTAATTACTGTAGACTCAGAGAGAAACCCGGGACGGGTGTGGGGCAGGATAGGGGAGGAGGAAAGGGGAGGAGAGTCAGGCGTCTAAGTGAATACAAACGCATTGTTTTATTCGGCCAATGTATTTGTTAAGAAGTATGTTATTTCTCAGTTTGATCGACTTAGTCGCTTGACCATTGTACTTTTAGGTTTATTTAGTTTTATTCTGGTCAATTACTTAAGGGGTGGTCAAAATGCAAGTTGCACTCAAGGATCTCCTTATCCATCAATGCCACACAAAGATCTTATCTCGAGATATATGGTCCTCTCGGAGAATACGGTTTTCTTACGGTTTCCTTACGGTTACTGGTTGCTTACAGTTACGATTGCTTACGGACGGATTATCGAGATGTACGTTAATTGGTTATGTCAACGCTATGTATAATTGGATTGGATTATTTCATACGGTAGGAGGGTATGATATATATTACTATATTTGTTATTGAATGACTCATCTGAATAGAAGCTTTTATAACGATTCTATTTAGCTTTCAACGTTTATTGCCCATACATTATGTTATTTATTCGATGCAGATACCGTAGGATATCATAGCTCAATCGTTATCATACCTAGGTTTGACATATTTCTCTATATAAGTGAATACCGTTGTTTACACGTGATATTTTATCGCACGATTGATATTATTGATTAAATCAACTCGTTTTTTCCCAGTGAATGTATATATTTTTTCTGAGTTTCGTCAGGACACGATGTTAAGAAACAAATAGCTGCAAATACGGTCACGTATTTTTCAGATGATTTTTTTTCTGTAGACAATGAAACAAGATCTATTTATACATATTTATGCATGGGGAATGATACATATTCAGGTGAACAATTTTAGGGCGGTTGCAGATACGTGCACGCATGTTCGAGTCATATTATAGGTGGATAATCGAGCATGGACAATTATATGTAT
>SDVV010021812.1:0-13061 GCA_016164225.1 Gammarus roeselii
GTATAGTCCGGTGTGTTTTCCGAAAGCGATAAGCTTTTTACGGTAGGTTGGGTCCGTGAGTAGGCTTTGTAGGTTGCACGGGGGATCTAGGAACGCTCATCGGGCTGCCACGAGTGCGTTGCAATCCATCAGTAAGTGTTTCACGCTGATAGCCACTTAGTGGCAACAGGGGCAAGGTGGCGCGTTTGGTCCTATGTCGACATCCGTCAGGTGGTTGTGAGCTATCCACGTGTGTCCCGTGCACAAGTGGTTGATGAGCACTTGGTCTTTTCTGTTGGTGAACTTTGTCTCCCATTCTCCGACTGAGGGTTTGACTGAAAGCACTTTTTGTCCACTCAGTTGCCACATTTCATCCCATCGGGATGTTATATGGGAGTTGATGATAGGGAACCAGTCCCGGTAATGTATTGCGAAAAATTGTTCTTGGTGAGTAGATGTTAAGCAACCACTTATATATTGTAGTAATCGAAAGGAAAAACGTTTCACTGCAATGAACGAGTCAATTGCATGAAGGGATCAACAACTAGCATGCTATCATACACATGGTTTAACTAGCATACTATCATACATATGGTTTCACCCAAATCCAGTAATGGGTCTTTGCTCACACTCGAGATTTAACACCATGTGGTCGTTTTTTTCTCTCGAAATAGCTTAAGCGAGAGTATCATGCGACTACATCCTACCACAACCATGCATGCTTTGACTCTCAACCACTCTACATTTTCTCTCTCAATAGAGACCTTCATGATGAAATTGTGACTATGAACTCTTCGCATGCTTAACCAAGCCTCTTCTCCTTCTGGACACTATCAGGTATCATGCCCTCTCATCCCGGACCCTCTCCGTCACCGCTGACAGGTCAAGCACTTCCGCTCAAATTGTTTGGTAAACACTGTCAAGAGGACTGAGCCCCGAACCAGGGGTATTAAAGCACACGAGTTTGAAGGACGGCAGAGCCGTATCCTCCATAGTTGGCACCGCGTTGGACTATTAAGTGACAGAGTACCGTGTTGCACCATAGGGTGCCAAAGTATCGTCTTGCAGAATAGGGTGGAAGAGCACCGCGTTGGGAGTCAGGGTACTGTGTTGCATTATTGGTCGGTAGACCAGCGTCTTGCGTAAAGTGACAGAGCAACGTGTCGAACTGTAAGGTGGCAGTGCATCGTGTTGAACTATAAGGTGGCAGAGCAACGTGTTGAACGGTAAGGTGGAGAGCAGCGTGTTGAACTATAAGGTGGCAGAACAACGTGTTGAACTGTAAGGTGGCAAAGCAACGTGCTGAACTGTAAAATTTCTCTGGGTTTGATGTTGTGTTCTGGCGGCTGAGATTTGAGATTTCAATTTGGGTAGCCAACTCAAGCAGGTACAACGAACAATAATTTACGCATCTTAAATGACTGTTGATATGGAAGAATGACCCCCCTCTGTGTAAACATGGATATGATGAAATCCTTAGAATAGTACAATCTCATTTGAAACTATAGTATGTTACCAGCATTAGAAATCTACACTATCGTTAGAAGGCTAATGTTTACAATGCCTAATACGTAAACTAACATGTACAACTACGTGTTGTGTGGTAGACGAGATGAATTATAAGGGACATAAGGAAAATAACCTCAAAGGTCAAATCGCAAGCGAATAAAATGTACGCGAATGGCTCAATAATTTGGGGTCAGCTCACCCAACTTTATTTGCAGAAATTGTCTGCTTGTGCAACCACCCGCAGAAGGCCTGATTAAACGCGAGGAAGAACGAGAAAAAATCCCTCTTAAGTGAGCCCACCGCCATCACCATGTATGGGGTCACTCAAACCGTCAGGCCAGTAGACCATTTATCAACATTCATAAAATATCCTGCCATTTGAAGGTATAAGTTGTCATGTTCCAGACCATTTGGACCTCCGAAACTCTGAGACATTTTTCCTGGATGACGCAACGCCGGGATCCATTAAAAACGTCGCATAGCGATTGAAACCAAAATAACCAAGTACGGTTGCGAAAACTACGAACTTGGTATGATATACAATATTTTTCTCACAACTCGTGAAACATGAGTCGTTTTCTATGGAAAAATTGTTTAATAATTTAGTAAAGGGACTGTCTTTCATTTCAGCATTCTGTCATGTGCAGGAAATACTTCAGGATATAGTGAAGGTTTTATCAATCTCGAAACATTAAACATTCACCATTGCCGAGTTTCCATTCATTACGTTGTTTAATGTGCAGTGACAGACACGCCTAATATCCTAGTCAACTAATAACCGTTCTCTCATAACATGTCCGCTAAGTTATTGAAGCCACAGTCTGCCTCCAGACTGCATTCCATGGCTCCAAGTGTTGCATGCGACGGCAGAGTTTAAGAGCGTGGCCTTGGCCAGAGCCTGAGGCGGCATTAAGGTTGGCTGGAACCTGTAATGATCCTACAAAACTTGTTCGGGTTATGACGGCTTAGCGGCCCTCAGATCCGCACGAACGACCTTTGGACCCTTGGTTGCCCTGGACGTGGTTTGTGATCCACAAGGAAAATGTTTGTTTTAAATTACTTGTGCAGTGATTTATTGAAAAAATTCAACCGCGTAAGCATTAAAAAATAATATTTCGGATACCGTAACATGAGTTCGAATGTGGTTGACAATTGGTTGAAGTAATCTATCTATTTGAATACAACTTCTTAGTGTACGTAAAAGTTTGTATAATGGATCTCAAACCTTAACCGGTGAAGCTTAATACATGGCTGGTAGAGGAGCGAAATGTCGGCAGGACTGCGGCAGAGGTCCTGGCGTGAACGCATGTGCAGGAGAGCGATTGATGTAGAAAGAAACAGTCAGACCTGGCTTGACGTACTGACCAAACGTGAAGATAGGGAGAAACAATCGAGAAATGAAGCTCGTTGAGAGAACAAGGGTGAAAATCATAGAATATAAAGTGAACTGTGGTACAAGGGGATCCATAAAGTTAGTGACACAAAGTTTCCTCGTGAACCCAAAGTATATTGATCACCTAAACAGAAAGATGACACTTTTGCTTTATTCAATTGATGGCACAAAAGAAAACTAAGCTAGAGCTGAGAAAACACTCTTCAAATGATGTTCAGAGCGTCCATAAATAACGGGTAAGCAGAATGGGCTGCTGAGCCTGAAGATAAGACTGAGTAACCTGTGACAGTCCGTCTAAGGAATACAGCAGTGAAACAAAATCGTTTACGGTTCATCAGTTTGGACAATGTTAAATAGCAATTTTCACTATTTCTCTGACTGGAAAATAAATGTTTTGAAAACATCATTTATCAGCCAAGTTGAATCAATAGCTAAAATAGATTAATTTGTTGCTGCGTCGAAGACGAAACATTAGCGAATTATCTGTCGCAGATGGACTACACTAGCGAAATGAATTTCATTACTGCTAGTCTAATATAAATGAACTATAATTTTCCGACGTCGAATTCATCCAGATAAAAAAAAAAGTTCTATTGTGACATTATATCAAGACAAGCTTTCTAATGAAAATTTACCTTTTACGTTTTCAATTAAACATTAATCATAAGCGGAACGGATTTTATTTCGCCACTGCCCATCAAAACTGCCTTCAATACCATCTGAACTGCATCAGGACATCAATATGTTATTCATAAACGACACAGTGAGGTGTTTCAATTAGACGTTGCTACCCCAAGCAGAAACGGTGACTCGTTGGCCTGGGTTCAGACACCCTTTCCACGCAGACTCATACAGACACAAATACAGACACTGGGCCGAATCCCCCAGAAAGGTGGGTGGCCGACGGCAAGGCGCACCTTACACCCTCATACGCTCATACTCTCACAACTTAGCCATTTTGCTCTAAAGGGTCCGGCCGGTAACCCGCAACACACACTTTGGGTTACGAGTGCGGTCCGAGGTTCCGTTGTCAACAGCAGGGCCCGACAGTTTTCACTGGTTTAGCCCTGCCGCATCATGATGGCCGCCCCTCCACCCACGACCATACCGACAACGTGATTCTATGGGCGAGAAAACACACCAGAGCAGCGTCAAAAATCAACCATTCACAACAATTCTCCTCTCACGCCTGTTCATTGCACGCTCTCTCGTTACTTCCATATTCAAATCTCTCCTACCTAACGCCTACTTCACACCATCCATCCACCCAAACTATGGTCTATCTCTAGGCCTGCGACTACTCGCCGCCTTCATCACCTTCTTTACCGATCTCCCTCCAAACAATCTCAGAACACGCGAATCCATTCGTTCCTCCAACTTCTTCACCATCCCCGTTCTGATTCAAAATACATCGTTGGTGATCCGGTCTCTTAGCGTTATTCCAGCCATGCTCCTCAACATTTCATCTCGAAAACATTCAACCTTCTTCTCTCCTCTGCTCTCACCCCCCCCAAGTTTCAGCTCCGTAAAGCACAGTTGGGACAACGACACCCTCGTACAGCCCTCTCATTGCTTCCAACCCCACCGTTCTGCAGCTCATTACACTCTTCAGTGCACCCAGCACTTTACACCCCTCCATCACTCGCGACTTCACCTCAATTTCCACCTATTTACTCGTCTCCACATGTGAGCCCAGTTACTTAAAACACTGAACTTCTTCCAACAACTCTCCATTTAGGAGGATACTAATTCTGCTCACATCAACTGTCCTCGAGCATCTCATTACTTTACTTTAACCCACGTTCACTCGAAACTTCCTCCTCTCACACACTCTACCAAACTCGGACCCCAGCTTACATAGCTTCTCCTCTGAATCCGCCACCAGCGCCATATCATCAGCAAACTGCTAGCAACTGGCTCAACTGCCAATTCCGCCCATTCGCTTCCAGCAGCTTCAAGCGTCGACCCAGCACACACTCGCGTTCACCTCCCTGACCACTCTATCCACGAAGAGATTGAACAGCCAGGAAGATATCACATAGCCTTGTCTGAGACCCACTTTCACTGTGAACCAATCACTCACCTCGCTTCCCACTCTGACACATGCTCGGCTGCCAACATAGAAACTCCACACCGCTTTCAACAGTGTATTCCACCCACTCCATACAAACGCAACACCCTCCACAGCGCTCCTCTGTCAATCCTGTCGTATGCCTTTTCCAAATCCACGAAGGCCCAGAACTCAACATATCCTTTCCCTTTGCAAGGTACTTCTCACAGACCTGTCTCACTGCAAGGATCTAATCGACACACATTCTACCGCTCCCAAAGCCACACTGTTCCTCTCCAATTGCGCAATCCGTGAATTCTGTAATCCTTTTGATCAGTACTCTCCCATACAACTTACCGATCACACATAAGAAACTGATATCACATGAGCATTCATCTCCTTTGCCTTAATACAGTGGGACAATGCAGGCACTGGGCCACTCAATCTGTACCATGCCAGTCACAAAACATAGGATCAGTGGCCTCACCAACCATTCGACCATCGTTATTCCACCCTTTTTCAGGCCATCCAAACCAAGGGCTTTTCCTGCTTTCATCACCTCCACCGCCCCCTGAACCTCTTCCCTAGGAATGTCCACAACAAGTCTCTCTCAAAAAACCGGCATTCGCGCACCACTACACATAGCAACAATGTCAGCCTCTCTATAATCCTCGTCATTCAATAACTCATCAAAACACTCGGTTCACCGTTTCCGTACACCGCCATTTTCCGTCAACAACTGTCCGTTTCCATCTTTCACCACCTCCTCCTTTCCGGTCTCTCCCTTTCTCACACTCATAACCTCTTTCCAGAAAATATTTTTGTTCTCCTCAAAATTCTGGCACAACCGTCTGCCGCACCTGGCAACGGCGTCCCTTGTGGCTCTCTCACCAATCGCTTTACCTCCTTCCTCTTCTCCGTTTAGTTGCCATATGCCACCACAGACCGCGCTTGCATCCACATCTGAAAAGCTGTTCTTTTCTGCCCCACCGCCAGTTTGACTTCCTCGTTCCACCACTCGCAGCCCTTCCGTCTGCACCCGCCCACACGGCGCACACCACACACATTTCACGAACATTTCAACACGGCATCTCTGAACGTCTCCCATTCTTCCTTCACATCTTGCAGGTCCTGCCCTCTCACGTTGCCATATTCCTCCCTCAACGCCCGCTGGAACTCCTCAGCATTGCTTTTCACATTTAGCCCACTCACTTTCACTATCTCTCTTCATCCTTCCACTCTTTTGCTCCTCTTCCACCTATGCTCCACTCTTCACCTTCCTTCCACCAGCAGATGGTCAGACACTCCTCCATCCTCCCCTCTCAACACCCGCACATCCAACAGCCTCCTCACCACGCTACTCGAAATCAGCACAAAATTCATCAGCGCTCTTTCTACCACTGCACCATGGGCCATCCTCATCCATGTTTACTTGTGGATGTCCCGCTTCTTGAACAGGCTGTTTCCGACGACCAGCTTCTGCTCTATGCACAAACCTACAAGGTTTTCTCCACTGTCATTCCTACCAGGAACGACATACCTTCATATCTCATTATTCACTACTGCATCTCCAGCTCTCGCATTTAGGTCACCCAGTACAACCACATTGAATTGACTTACAAAACTCTCAATACACTCGCTCAGGTCAGTCCAAAATTGATCTCCGTCTTCCTCACTCCTCTCGATACCAGGTCAGTACGCACTCACACATGCCCATTTTTCTACGCCTAACTTCACTGTCACCCACATCAGTCTTGAGGACTCCTCTTTCCACTTAGTAACGCTACTAGCCAGTCGATCACTCAATAACAACACCACATCTTCTCGTGCCCAACCTTCATCCACGTCTGACTTTCTTCCACATACCACTCCAAACTCACACTCGCCCTTACTCTTCAACTTAGTCTCACTCAGAGCCAACACATCTAACTTCCTCCTCACAAACATGTCACCTATCTTTCGCCTCTTAGCTTCATTCGTATTACAACCACGCACATTTAGCGACCCTAACAATAAGGTTCGGAGAGGCGTGAGCCTCTCCTCCTCTCGCTCGTCATGCCGTCTTTTAGGGAGAATTTTACAGAGGAAGTGATTCCTAGCCCCCTCTCCCCGCCCCTTATTTGTCACCTCCTACGATACACAGGGGTTGCGGTAGCACTATTCTAAGCTAGGGCTACAGGGCTCCCCTTTTAGTCGCCTCCTACGATACGCAGGTGTTACGGTAGCAGTATTCTAACACTCCCGCTACCGGGTGCCATGCAGACTCATAAACAATAAATCAGCTCCCCTCGCTCACCTGAGCTCACGCCTTCAGACCTCATGTTTCGCGAAGATCTCCAAAAAAAAGTCTACGTCGACACGCAAGAATCATTGGAGATTGCAAGGCTTTGATAAGGCAGGTGATACGAAAAGTCACTGTTGAAATGATCGACCGCACAAAAGATCTCAAGTGTGCTTAGCGACCTGGTATTTTGAAGGCTGTGGACGTCATTTTGAGCATCCCATTATAGGTCCTATCGTGCAATTTTATTCTAGTGCCATTCATTAGAGAATGCAACGGCGTTATCTATGTGTTTCTGTTTTTAATACTTTTTGGGTTTTGACGTAGGTGACGATGCGAGTAGCAATTTTGATGGACATGGAATATTGGAATCGATAATTAATCTATCTTTATAACCGTGACCTTCCCTACTGTCCTTGTAGATACTTTTTCTAACATCCCAATCACGGTTAATTTAATGTATGTAGTACAGAAATAGAAAATTGATGTTTCAACCTTGAATAGTGTGTTACTCTCGACAAGATGTATTTTGTTGTTTGGAGGGCCGAGTGGTAAGAACCCTGATATGGAGGTTCGACGATCTGCATTCAAGACTAGGTTACGGGCTATGGTGTTTCTCCAATCATGTTCTTGCAACTAAAATAAACCTAAATTTCAATTGTTTCATGGAAATATTACAACAAAACAGATGCGGTACACAGCACGTTAGTGATGGGAAGCCGGCCCACTGCTGGCGGCTGGTCAGTGTCACTGGCCCATTGCAGACGACCTGACGTACTCAGATCTGATGAGAGAGGGTCTGCACTTGTGTTGTTTTAGGTGTCCGTTTGGACCAAAAGTCGACGTTTTCTGAACACTTCTCATGTTAAGAATGAGAAAATACGGAATGATTGTGACGGGTGTCTCAAACGGCAGCGGCGCCTATTTTTCTGCAGGAACAGTGCTTGTGGAACATCTCTTACGCTGGAGAATTTAATTGGTAGATTTACGATCCGTTTATAGAGAGTCCACGTACTGCACGTGCAAATTTGAACAATGTATTTTTCGTTCATAAAATTATCTGGGCTCTTTATTGGAAAATATCAAATGTGAAATTTGAAAATGAGAAACTGTTCCTGGTAAATAAACTTCTCCGAAAGTGTGAATAACCATAGAAAACATTAGGACTTTGTCATACTAGTGTTTATTAAACAACGACTGCAGACAAATTCTATCATATTACCAAATGTTTACTACAGCTGTATTTGCTACACAAGGCATAGTTGGGCGGCACCCACAAGTAGCGCAACATGTTGAGGTAAAACTTGTGTTGGAAAAAATGTATCATAAGCAAAAATATCACGACAAGGAGTACAGGTTATTGAACAGCATAATTGACTTGAAGATCAGTGGCGACAGAGTTGGCCTATACAAGGATCAGTGGCAACAGAGCTGGTCAATAAAAGGGTCAGTGGCATCAGAGAGGGCAAATATAAGGATCATTGAAGACAGAGCAGGAGAGCGATTTACATATACAGAAATAGATACTAGGCCGAATCACCATGGAAGAGGGGTGGCTGACGGAAGGCGCACCTCACACTCCTCTCATACACGCACACTCGCACAAATTAACATTTTTTTCGCTTTTTTTCCGCAACACACACTCTGGGTCATGAGTGCGGTCCGACACCAGTGTCAGCAGTGGGGACCGACAGTGTGACTGGCTTACCCCTGCCGTGTCATGATGACCGCTCTTCTCCTCCTACGGCGAGATGCCAAAGGCTGGAAAGCACATCAAGGCAGCGTCCCAAGCATTCATTCACAATCATTCCCAACTCACGCCTATTTATGCACGCTCTCTCGCTACCTCCATCCTCAAGTCTCTTCTTCCTAACACCTGCTTCACACCATCCCTCCACCAAAACTTCAGTGTACCTATAGGTCTGCGTCCACTTGCCTCTGCCTTCATCATTATTTTTACCAATCTCCCTTCATCCATCCTGGTCATGTGCTCTATCATCGCCGTTCTTATCTAAGCCCCGTCGTTATTAATCCTGTCACTCAACGTCACTCCAATCACCCCCAACGTCCTTCAGCAGTTCACTCATCAGTGCACCCAATTCCTAACCTCAGTTAACTTCACCTCAGTTCCCACTAGATCAGTCTTTTCCGCATGGATGCAAAGATACATACAACACTGAACGTTTTATAATATTTCTTCAGTTAGAAGGACACTAATTTTGCTCGCACTGACATTTCTCGAGCATCTCATTAATTTACATTACCCAAGTTCACTCGAAGCTGCCTCCTCTCTCACACTCTACCAAAGCTTTTCTTCTAAATCCACAATCAGAGCCGTATCATCCGCAAACAGTAACTGGCTCAACTGCCAACTCCGCCCATTCGCTTCCAACAGCTCCAAGCCACGACATCTGCTATTCTTTTTCAGAAATATAAACGAAATCCACGACACAAAATCTCCAATTGATATCATTACCTTAATTTTCAAAGGTCTTTGATACAGTCCCCCACAAGCGCATAATTAAAAAATTGCACAGCATCGGTATTCGAGGCGAGCTTAACAACTGGATAAAATGCTGGCTTACGGACAGACGGCAGCGAGTTGTACTTAACGGAGCTTCCTCTCCTTGGGGTAACGTTACAAGCGGCATGTCTCAAGGATCCATGTTAGGGCCAGTTCTCATTATAATATTCATTAACGACCTCGATAACAACGTACTCTCAAACATTAGCAAGTTTGCAGACGATACTAAGATCGGAGGGAAAGTGCAAACTGAACTAGAGTATCAGCAGATCCAACTTGACTTGAAAACAAAATTGTTGATTGGTCAGAAAAGTGACTAATGAAATTTAATATCGACAAATGCAAAGTTATGCACACAGGCCTTCATATTCCCAAACACGAATATTCAATGACAGGAAAAAAACTCATTCCCGTCACCGAAGAGAGAGATTTAGGTGTTATCATTGATAACGACTTAAAAAGAAGCAAGCAATGTAACGATGCTGCCAAGAAAGGCAACAAAATGTTAGGTATGATATCCCGCACTATCTTTCACCAAAACCAACGCAGTATGCTCAAGTTATTTAATGCATTTGTTAGACCGCATCTCGAGTATGCCGTTCAATTCTGGTCTCCATTCCATAGAAAAGACGTTATTAAACTTGAGAAGGTTCAACGTAGAGCTACCAAACTTATCCCCTCGCTGCGGAATAAATCGTACGAAGACCGGCTTCGTGAACTCAATCTTTATTCGCAAGAGAAACGTCGAGTCAGAGGCGACATGATAGAAGTGTGGAAGATTATGAAGGGTAAGGAAAACGTCGACCGAGCGAACCGTTTCACTCTAGATACAAATGGAGTGACTAGGAATAATGGATACAAAATCGTTGGGAAACGTCTCACTCGACATCACGTGCTATTTCTTCACGTATAGAATTGTCAAAGAATGAAAGAAACTTCCAGCGGAGGTTGTAAACAGCAATACAATCGAAACGTTTAAGTCGCGGCTCGATAAGTTTTACATAAATCGCCGATAAATAGCTAAGACGTTCCATTTCCTGTTGTTATAAAATGAAAACAGAAATGGCACACGAAGCTCTCTTAGACGTTCTACATCAAAACTAATCCTCTTGCTATCAAAAGGCAACCTATGTAGTTTAGGCCAATAGGCCTGTTGTTGTCTTCCTAGACTTTAAAACACTTGTAAGTGACCCAATACACTCGTGTTTACCTACCAGACCACTCGATCCATGTAGAGATTGAGCAGCCAGGGAGACATAACGCAGCCTTGTCACAGACCATTTTTCACTGTGAACAAAACACTCACCTCGCTCCCCACTCTGACACATGCTCTGCTGTCAGCATAGAAACTCTGAACCGCTTTCAACATTTTTCCGCCCACTCACTCCATTCAAACGAAACACCCTCCACGGCACTTCCCTGCCAACCCTATAGTATGCCTTTTCGAAATCCATGAAGGTCCAGAACACATATTTATCTTGCAGAAGGTACTTCTCACAGACTTGTCTCACTGCAAAAATCTGATCGGCCCACCCTCTACCACTATTGAAGCCACACTATACCTCTTCAATTGTGCCATCCGTACAGTCTCTAATCCTTTTTATCAGCACTTGCCCGTACAATTTACCGATCACACGTAATAAACTGATACCTCAAGAGCTGCAGCATTCATGTTCATCTCCTCTACCTCTACATAGTGGCATATTGCAGGCGCTGCGCCACTCAATCGGAGCCACGCCAACTACAAAACACAAATTAAGTAGACTAACAAGCTATTCGAAAATTGTTACTCTATCCCTTTTTAGGCTCAATGCCATTAAATTATGGTCTTTTCCCGTTACCATCACCTCCACGTCTCTTGCACCTTTTCCCTAGTTTTTTCCATAACAAGTCTCTTTCCCAAAACCGACATCAGTGCACCACCTCCCACAACAAAAATGTCAGCCTCTCTGTCATTCTTGACATTCAACAACTCATCAACATACGCAGCCCAACTTTTCCGTACATCCCCACTTACCAACAACAACTGGCTGTTTTCACTTTTCACCTCCTCCTGCTCTTTCTAGAACATCCTTTTGTTTTTGTCAAAATTCTGGCACAACCGTCTGCCCCACCTGGCATCAGCGTTTATTTTGGCTCTTCTCATCACCCGCTTCACCTCTTTTCTCTTCTCATAGATAGATAGCCACCGACCTATTTTGCAACCACTTCTCAAAGGCTTTTATTCTTTGCGCTATCACCTGTTTGACCTCCTCGTTCTACCACTCGCAGCCCTTTCATCTACATCCACCCTTTTCGCACATCTCAACAACGCAACTCTGAACGTCTACCATTCCTCTACATCTATTAGGTCCTGCCCTCTCATGTTGTCACATTCCTCCTTCTACGCCTGCTGGGACTCATCAGCTCTGCCTTCCACAATCAGTTCACTCGCTTTCACTATCACTCTTCCTCCTCCCACTCTTTATTACTCTTCCCTTCCACCTCTGCTCTACTATTAATCTTCCTTTACCAGCAGGTGCTCAGTATACATAACACAATGCGATAACTTACAATAAATCCACATCGTTTACTTGTGCTCCAGCTACTCTCACTGAGGGGGGCATCCGACGGAGACTCACTATACAAAAAAATCGAGATAAGACTACCCGAACATGCTACAGCCGCTCGACAACGGTTCATTTGGATTATGCGGATACATGGTGTCACCGAGATATCTGATTCAGAGCTGGATAGTGCGTTATGGGTAGACAGATTCTCTTAACGAGGCGGCTGTATCAACCCAAAATACAAACATCAACCCGCCAAATACCAAATTATTGTACCATACTATCCCTATAAATATTATATACATACGGAATAAACAAATTTAAAAACACTAAACGTTGCCCAAATCTAACCATCAGGCGGGTATCAAGCAGGGCCGAACGCGCACTAAGGCTGCAAATCGAGCTATAAAACAAACACACTATACAATTCCAAAAATCAATATGTACAACATATATACTGATGAACAAAAAAAATATATACCAATCCAACCGCTAGGAACCCACCAATCAACCACCGAATGAGTGAATGATACCAAATTAATATGAATACAAACATAATCTACACAGGAAAAACATAGTGATATATAGTGATAAAAAAACTCAGAACATAAAAATATAAAAATAACGGCAAAGCAGCTATGGAAAAAATACTGATAAAACAAAGAACAGCTAAGAGCAGCCTCACCTGACGAAAATTCCAGAAGCGTACTGAACATTTGCCTATGGGCCAACTACTCCCCCTTGAAATATTAGGTATAAATAAGCATATTCCTGCC
>SDVV010021813.1:0-13060 GCA_016164225.1 Gammarus roeselii
CTCTCTTTGTACCTTTCACAAGCCACCTCCGACTTCACCTGCAACCACTTCTCAAACGCACATCTTTTCCGTGCCACCGCCAGTTTGACCTCCTCGTTCCACCACTCGCAGCCTTTCCTCCTGCACCCGCCCACACGGCGCACACCACACACCTTCTTCGCGCATTTCAGCAACGCATCCCTTAACGTCTCCCATTCTTCCTCCACATCTCTCAGATCCTGTCCTCTCACGTTGTCACATTCTTCCTTCAACACCTGCTGGAACTCCTCGGCTCTACTATTCACATTCAGTCCACTCACTTTCACTACCTCTCTTCCTCCTCCCACTAGTTTATTGCCTTTCCACTTCTGCTCCACTCTTAATCTGCCTTCCACCAGCAGCTGGTCAGACACTCCTCCACCCTCCCCTCTCAACACCCGCACATCCAACAGCCTCCCCACCACTCTCCTCGATATCAGCACAAAATCCATCAGCGCTCTCTCCACCATTGCACCATGGGCCATCCTTACCCATGTGTACTTGTGAATATCTCGCTTCTTGAACAAACTGTTCCCGACCACCAGCTCCTGCTCCATACACAGACCTATCAGGTTTTCTCCACTGTCATTTCTACCGGGAACGCCATACCTTCTTCCTATGACATTCTCCACCATTTTATCTCCAACTCTCGCATTAAGGTCACCCAGTACAATGACTCATTGAAATGACCTCCAAAACTCTTAATACACTCACTCAAGTCAGTCCAGAATTGCTCCCTCTCCTCTTCACTCCTCTCGCAAACTAAGAATAAATACAGAATAAATACAGCAACACAAATCCCTGTCAGCTCAAGTTCAAAACCGGCTGCTTGAAATAGATGCGAAGGATTAAGATAGAGAAGGGTGGGGACGGGGGATGCAATCAACGTTTCGTCAACAACACTGCAAGCATATAGTGGTGCGCATCACAGATGGTGCGGGCAGCCGCAATGCTTCACCACAGCAGCGCCAGGGCGGCGCAGCGGAGCCTGCTACAACGTACCTTTAGCGACCAGTGCTGCGGTGGGGGAGAGTGAGAAGGGAAGCATTAGGCTAGGAGGGAGGGGGAGAATGGTACTGGGATGGTAGTACGCAGATGCAGATGCAAAGCCTCCAGAGAGAGAGTTGCCGACGACAAGGCGCAGTTCGCACACCTCTCCTGTGCTCACACGCATACCAGACCTTATCACTAAAGCATTAAAGGGACCGGCCAAGATTTCGCAACACGCTTTGGGTCAAGCGTGAGGTGCGAGATCAGTGGTCAGCAGCTGAGCCTGACAACTTCCGCGCGTTTACCCCTACGTTATAATTGCTGGGTACTCCCATCCCGTTCCTCAACGCGACGCCAGGAGCGGGAAAGTGCATCAGGGCGGCATCAAAACTCATCCACTAACGTCTATTCGCTTCACGCTCTCTCGCTACCTCCGCACCGATCTCCTTCCTAACGTCTGCTTCATGCCATTCATCCCTCCAAACTTCGGTCTACCTTTACACACTGACTCGCTAACGCTTTCATCTTCATTTTCACTACTTCCCACTTTCCATCCTTACCACCACGTGTCCGAACCTCTCGGAACACGTGAATCTAATCAATTCTCTATCTCCCTCAAACCGTTATAACTCGATCAACATCATTATTGATCTTATCCCTGAGCATCACTCCGGCCATGCCTCTCGAAAATACAATCTCGGGAACATTCACCCCACATGTCAGCCCCTGAGAGCCTAATTGGGACAACTACCCTCTCAAAAACCCTGTCTTCGCTTCCCCACACAACGTCCTACAGCTCGATACTCATCCATTAAGAACTGAACAGCCAGGAAAATATAATGCCACATTGTTCCAGTGCCACTTTCACTGAGAACCAGCAGTCGCCTCAGTCACCGTCTGACGCATGCTCTGGTGCCAACATGAAAACACCAGACTACTCTGAACAAGTTTCCGATCACTCTACATAAAAGCAACACAAATTACAACGTCTTTTATCAACCCAATCGGAAGTCTTTTCCAGATCTTTGCAATATATTAGACTCGTCTCAACGAAAATGCGGTCTGTCCACCCTTTACCACTACTACGCCCACTGTTCCTCGCCAACCGCCCCAGCCGTACTGTCTAGTGCTCGTGATAAGCACTCTTCCATACAACTTACTCATGGCTCACAACAAACTGATACCTTAATGGTTGCGGCATTAATTTATACGCCCTATGATTCTATACCGCGGAACAAAGCAAGCGCTGCGCTGCTCTGTTGCCACCACGCCGGGCATAAAACACAAGTTTAGTAGCCTCGCCAATCATTCGACTACCCGTGCCGTTACACTACCACGCTTTAGTCACTCAGTCGCAATGCCGTCCAAACCAGGAGCTGTACCGGCTTTCATCAACCTCAACCCACTCCTGAACCTCTTACTTAGTAATGTCCTCTACAATTCTCGCTCTTCAAACCGGCTTCTGAGCCCCATCACCCAATGCAGCATCATCAGCCTCTGTTACATCATCAACATTCAACATTTCCTCACAACCGGCTTTCGAGCACCATCATCCACTGCAGCATTATCTCAGCCTCTGTTACGTCATCAACATTCAACATTTCCTCAAAACCGGCTTCTGAGCACCATCATCCACTGCAGCATTATCAGCCTCTGTTACATCATCAACATTCAACATTTCCTCAAAACCGGCTTTCGAGCACCATCATCCACTGCAGCATTATCAGCCTCTGTTACGTCATCAACATTCAACATTTCCTCAAAACCGGCTTCTGAGCACCATCATCCACTGCAGCATTATCAGCCTCTGTTACATCCTCAACATTCAACATTTCCTCGAAACTGGCTTCTGAGCACCAGATTAGATCAGATTAAAGTGACGAGGCTTTCTAGCGCACTGGAGTCATTGTCCTTCTGGCGCCGAATGTCAAACAAACAAATAGTGCTGCATCATGTTAGTATTTTTTTTTATTCTTCTTCTAATGTTCGAGTAAGGTTTACTGCTGCGCAAAGTCAAAGTCCTTTACGCGACGAACGTACGGGTGCCACAGGAGGTACAGGAACTCCTTAGGTGCTGAGGCCATATGGTCCCAGCACTCCCCGGATGGCAGTGAGGAGGAATAATACACTAACTACCCTGCTTCAGAGCCCCAAGGATCCGCAGTAGTCCTTAAGGTGCCGGGCTACACGCTCAAACACCTGCTGAGGGGGAAGATAAAGATGAGACATAAAACGGGGATCCCATGCATGAGATCTACAGTAGGTATAGGAAATTTCACGCATGAGAACAGCAAGAATGGAAAGAAGAAGAAGGAATAGTCGTAGAAACAGGTTGCATGATAGAAAGAGCGCAACTTGGCTGTTATTTGCCACCCGAAAGGAGAATAGTTAGAACCGGTATGTGTATGTTTGAGTATGCACGGCTGTGTGCGCGTGCGTGTGTATGTGTTTGTGTGCAACGACTATTAGGAGAGTTGTTAAGGAGTCTGAGACAAGTTGAAGGAAATTTGAACTAAACGTAACATGCAAATGAGGTAAATAAAAGGTAAGCAAATCAGAATGGGGGAGAAAAAGAAGGGTGAAGAAGAAGAGAGTGTAAAGGGAAATAAGGGTGTTCACCCCCCCCCCCCCCCCCCAGTAGGGCCGTGACTCCATGCGGCCCGTGAACCTAACAGATGCACAGGGAAGGTTCTGAGCACCATCACCCACTGCAGCATCATCAGCCTGTTACATCATCAACATTCAACATATTCTTAAAATACCCTGCCAACCTTGCCCGTACACATTTGGCCTAAATAATGAGCTGCAGCCAATCATATGAAATGACCCGTAGTCAGAACGCCCAGACAACTTTTGTATCCACAATGGGCTTCGGCCCATCCGATGGAGCGTGAGGCCAGCCTAGTACAGTAAGGGGTAATTGGTTATGACCAATCTTCTTGGCTGTAGGTAGGTCAATGGGCGCGATAGCTACCCGCTAGTACGGCGAAGGAGTGAAGTCATGCACTTGTAACTCATATTGGTAAATGTTGACATTGAAATGGTTCTTGGAGGCGAAGAGTTACCAAGTTTGATACGCCACAAAATGGAATAACTGAATGAGTTAAAGTATTTAAAAATACTTAGTTGTTGCAATACTGTGGCCTACAACTACGGCTGTTATTTCTTCGATAAAAAAAAGACAGCGAGTGCTAATGTACATCCTCTGACAGCTGAATAAGGATTGTAACCTGGATATCAAACAATAGAGCGTTTCCAACAGAAACGCCGTAACGATCGCACTCAGCAGAGGAGGGAATGGTCGCTGAAAACAATTACCGAGACGTCGTTAGACAAAAGTGATTCAAAGAGAGCAAGATATCTGATGCTGCAACTGATACCCGAGTCAATGAGTGCACCAAGATGCGCAGGCAGGGGGGAGGGTTTTGGAATCCTCCTATTAGAAGCCTCTTCTGGAAGACAGACCAATATATTTTGAACGGGTCATAAATCCTTTTTGGCGAGTGCGAGATGTAGCCTCTTTCCAGACAGCCACAGCTTTTATACCCGATGAGTAGCAGGTGTACGCTATGCTCCAAGGCAAAAATAATACTGTATCAGAGCCTGAACCTAGACCAGCAGATCTAGGCTTTTTCACGTCATCTAGAATGCACATATCGGACCCAAATAACGAACTAATTCAAAAGAAAGCCTTTAGTAAGAGCCGACGCGTCTTGGTGTAGTTCATTGTCTTTGACACTACGACCATAGTACTTATTGCTACTGCTAGCTTCCAGTAAGAAATTAATGGTATCAAGATGACTACTCGGCCGCCGTGGCCGAGTGGTTAGCGTGTCAGACTGCAGTATCAGCCTCTGGTGCTGCATGTCGCGAGTTCGAGCCTCGGCATGGACACTGCGGTCTGGTGGCGGGGAGATCCGGCGCCTCCCCCCTCTGTGTCAGTCTAACTTAGCCTTCCTCCTAACTATGGGGAAATGGCTGTATGTCTTTACATACATACAAGATGACACAAGGACAGGAGGCATTAGTACCTTCATGGACCACAACTTGACGGTCCAGTCGATGGAGGAGGTGAGGAACAGGTGCGAGAAGTCGATCTGTCCCGGCGTGGCGTGAGTACTCACACCCGTCACTGGTGCCTGATGACCCTCGTATACGTCCACGATACCGGCCTTGCTGCCATGGCGACATGCTGCAAGAGAGGGTAAAGAGATGCGACCTTAGCGGGTGTGAGAAACATGGTTTCGACCGATCAAGACTTTGGCAGCAATGACTGATCGGACAGTGGTTGTACCTGAATGGCAGCCATGACTGACCGGACAGTGGTTGTACCTGATCCAGGGCTTCTACGGTGTAGAAGCTCTAAAAAAAGTGACTTAGTGATTAAATGTCACAACCAAAATTTACTTTTAGTGACCATTTTCTGAAGAAAACGTTACTCCTAGTGACTAATAAATATGCAATTTTTTGTTCAATTTCAACAGGAAATAGTTCCTTGTAATGGTATAGTGGGGCTAGTAAAGTCAAGGCCAACTGTTAAAATAAGTAACTATTTTGAACTGTGAATGTTCTTTCATAAAAAGTAGCATCTACGACCATTACAATTTTCTTTAAATACCCTGTAAACGCTACCCACTCAGCTTGGTGGCCGAGTGGGTAGCGTGTCCGGCTCTCCTCACAATAGACTTGCATTGGCAGCTGGAGGTTGTAGGTTCGAGCCTACTTATGTTATGAGCTGCCATAGCTAGCCTCTATATATGTCTCAATGTCCATCCATATATTCCTGAACAACAGGCTGCCCAGGTGTGACAGTACTCTATCTTACGCTCCATGAATTATATATTATGACCCTTAGAGCTTGAGCTTCTCACTGCGTGAGATTGAGTGTAGGTCTATCAACCCTTGTTCTAGTTACTCTGTGGGAAACCTATTCCGTGTATTTGCCAATACCCTCGAAAGAGTTTCCTATATCGAACAGCAGATTGCCCTCAGATTAGGTTACTTGCCCGGAAACCGTCGTCAAGTGTATCCCATGTTTCTGCCCTTCAAAGTGATCAGGTCAGCATTTTTGTGCCTAGTATCCGATAACGTAGCGGGACATGTGTTTATTCTTATAGAGGAAACCGTTGTCTCCAACTTATTCTTGAGTGCAACGCTAGCCCTGTATTTGTAACGAATTTAAGGCGGAGTCTATAACTCTCCATAACGGTGAATTCACGTGTGTGCCAATCGGGCACGAGGAACAAGGATGACACGCCCCATTGAGAACGCAAACTGTAGAGCTGTCCCCTCATTGGAGAGTTTAGGTCTCACATGTCAACCTAAGCAAACCCTCCTTTATGGAAGATTTTTAGTAATTCGGGTTAGCTTAGGAATTGTGACTTTACAACATAATCTGACAGCAAGACGGCAGGGTGGGTGCGACAATTAGTGGCCGGGGCCAGCCTAAAAATAAAAGACTTTTAGAGTAAAAAATGACCTAGTAGCAGCCCTGCATCGGACGATGGTAGAAAGCTGACTGGCAGCAATGACTGATCGGACAGTAGTTGTAGCTGACTGGCAGCAATGACTGATCGGACAGTAGTTGTAGCTGACTGCCAGCAATGATTGATCGGACAGTAGTTGTAGCTGGCTGGCAGCAATGACATCGGACAGTGGTTGTAGCTGGCTGGCAGCAATGACATCGGACAGTGGTTGTAGCTGGCTGGCAGCAATGACATCGGACAGTGGTTGTAGCTGGCTGGCAGCAATGACTGATCGGACAGTGGTTGTGGCTGACTGGCAGCAATGACTGATCAAACAGAGGTTGTAGCTGGCTGGCAGCAATGACTGATCGGGCAGAGGTTGTAGCTGGCTGGCAGCAATGACTGATCGGACAGTGGTTGTAGCTGGCTGGCAGCAATGACTGATCGGACAGAGGTTGTACCTGGCTGGCAGCAATGACTGATCGGACAGAGGTTGTAGCTGGCTGGCAGCAATGACTGATAGGACAGTGGTTGTAGCTGGCTGGCAGCAATGACTGATAGGACAGTGGTTTTAGCTGGCTGGCAGCAATGACTGATCGGACAGTGGTTGTGGCTGACTGGCAGCAATGACTGATTAAACAGTGATTGTAGCTGACTGGCAGCAATGACTGATCGGGCAGTAGTTGTGGCTGACTGGCAGCAATGATTGATCTGACAGTGGTTGTAGCTGGCTGGCAGCAATGACTGATTGGACAGTAGTTGTAGCTGACTGGCAGCAATGACTGATCGGACAGTAGTTGTAGCTGACTGGCAGCAATGACTGATCGGACAGTGGTAGTAGCTGGCTGGCAGCAATGACATCGGACAGTGGTTGTAGCTGGCTGGCAGCAATGACATCAGACAGTGGTTGTATTTGGCTGGCAGCAATGACATCGGACAGTGGTTGTAGCTGGCTGGCAGCAATGACATCGGACAGTGGTTGTAGCTGGCTGGCAGCACTGACATCGGACAGTGGTTGTAGCTGGCTGGCAGCAATGACATCGGACAGTGGTTGTAGCTGGCTGGCAGCATTGACTGATCGGACAGTGGTTGTGGCTGATTGGCAGCAATGACTGATTATACAGTGATTGTAGCTGACTGGCAGCAATGACTGATCGGACAGTAGTTGTGGCTGACTGGCAGCAATGACTGATCGGACAGTGGTTGTAGCTGGCTGGCAGCAATGACTGATCGGACAGTGGTTGTAGCTGGCTGGCAGAAATGACTGATCAGACAGTGGTTGTAGCTGGCTGGCAGCAATGACTGATCAGACAGTGGTTGTAGCTGGCTGGCAGCAATGGCTGATCGGACAGTGGTTGTAGCTGGCTGGCAGCAATGACTGATCGGACTGTGGTTGTAGCTGGCTGGCAGCAATGACTGATCGGACAGTGGTTGTAGCTGGCTGGCAGCAATGAATGATCAGACAGTGGTTGTAGCTGGCTGGCAGCAAAACGGGTATGTGAAGAACGAATTCATTTGTAGTTTATGTTTCACAACGATGCTAAAGTTATTCACTCCTCGTCTAACCTCCGAAACTCGCACCCCTTGCCCACACCTGTAAACACTGCCCCCTCTTCGGACCCCACGATGAAGTTGTTGACGTCAGCGTGAGGGAAGGCGAGGCACGTCACGGCCACCGCCCGGGACTGCTTGTGCTGCAGCTCCATACTCTCCTGGAGAGAGGTGGAGGAGGTTTATACCGATAATTATAATCATACAGATACAGACCAAGCAAGAAAAGAAACATAAAGGGGGTGGCCGACGGCGAGGCGCACCTCACATTTTCTCGTGCAGTAGACCAAGCTAGAAGAGTAACAAAAAAAAAGAGTGGCCGACGGCAAGGCGCACCTCACATTTCCTCCTGCAATCACGTATAAACGAATGAATCCATCCAACGCTAAAAGTGTCGGGCTGGGATCCCGCAACACACACTTTTGGTCAAGAGTCAGGTTCGAGATCAGTGTCAGGAGCAGGGTGCGACAGCCCGAACTTGCTCACCCCCGCTTTGACATAATTGCCGGACCCTCCCAACCCACGCCCAAACAGTTTCCTGACGAAAAAGCACGTCAGAGCCGCGTCAAACTCTTTCATTCACAACCGTACTCCACTCACGCCTATCCATTTGCACACTCTCTCGCTAGCTCCACACTGAAGTCTCTCCTTCCTAACGCCAACCATCCACCCAAACATTGGTCCACCTCAAGACTTACGTCCCCTCACTTCCGCTTTCATCAAACATCCTCCATGCCCAAATGCCCAAACCAGTTCACAACAAATGAATTTGCTCCATCCCCTAGCTTCTTCAACATTCTCGTTCTAACACAAACAACGTAATTATTGATCCTATCTCTCAGCGTCACTAGGGCAATGCTCATCAAACCTTTCATCTCGAAAACATTCAACCTTTTTCACTTTTCTGCCCTTTCCCTCCACCCGACTCAGACCCGAAGAGTGCTGTCGAGCCAACTACCCTCTCTAATCTGCCACCAGTGCCGTATCAACTTCCAACTTCTGCTATTTGCTAACCTCGAGCCATTACCGAACGTAAACCTAGAGCCATTCACGAACGTAGCCTGGTATCGTCCTACTTTTACTCAGAACCCGTCAATTGGCTTTCTACTCAGACACATGCCCTGCTGCCAGCATAGAAACTCTGGACCTCTTTCCACTCCATACGCCTCCCTGACGACCATGACGTATACCATTTTCAAATCCATGAAGGCCCAGAACACACCGTTCCTCTTTGCTAGGTACTTCTCACAGACTTGTCGAGAAATCTGATCGGCACATAGCTACTCTACCAATCTTGAAGCCACACTGTTCATCGCCGATCGCTGCTTCCGTACTGTCTCCATTCCTCTTGATCAGCACTCTCCCGTACAACTTACCGACAACACATAAATGATACCTCTCGCACTTCAGCATTGTTTTTTATCTTCTTTACCCTTATGCAGCGGAACAATGCAAGCGCCGCCACTCAATCGGCAGCACGCCTGACACAAAACACAGGTTCAGTAGCTGCACCAGCCTTCGACTGTCGCTACTCATACTGGCCATCAGTTCAAAAAAGGTCTTTCCTTGCTTTTATTAACTGCTCGGCCTGCTGCAGCTACCATCACATGCTCAGGAGAACCAGCGGTAACCGAGAGATTATATTGTAACGTAACAGTGAATGCGAGCATGTTTAGCTACAGTACCTGAGGTTGCGAGAGCATGTCCAGAGACCAGGAGCACATCTTGCCGTCTGTGCTTATGCTGATCAGGTTGTGTGCGTTCTGTGTGCCCACCACCTTCATACAGTACACAGGGTGCTGCAAAAAACATGCACAGATTAAATATAATACAAATGCTCACATAAAATAAAACTTGCACGGAGAGGTCCAGCTCAAGTGAAGATATTGCAAGCAATGAACTAATCGATTCTGCGCTACCAATCTTATTTACATTAAACTCGGTATTTATGATTTCACTCTTCATAACAGACATCGGCGAACAGCAGAAAATATCGAAACACTCGGCGTAAGTCATTGGCTATTGACGGCTAAGCTCTAACTAGAGCACTAGGTTGACTGTGAAATGACCTCTCGAGCCTCATTTCTGGCTCGCTTGCTGAATTTTCTTGTCAGCCTATGCAGGTACAAAATGCACTATCTCAACGTTGCATTGTGAAAGACCCTCTGGTCAAGCGCCGCGCTAGACCGCGTCTTGTCCGAAGATTGAAACTAGAGGTTCCATCTCCACTGGAGTTTAGCGGTTAGTCTTATCGCTTCTAAAGCAGCGTACGAGATCAAGCTATTTAGGGCTTCAGTTGCAGGACGAGAACTCCGGCCCTTGCCCAAAACCATCTCAAGATAGAGGCCAGAGGATACCTCGATAACGTCACAGCGTGTATAAGGGACCAATCAGAGACGAGGACAGCCAATTTCCATGGACTTTCAATGAATGAACTTCAAGTGGCTTATCCCACCGACCGTGTGCGCCACCGCTGAGAGAGGACTGCGCTGCACGGGCGTCCTCTTCTGACTCCTGTTGTCCCACACCACGATCTGACCGCTGTATGTCCCACCGATGATCAGGTTAGGGTGGAATCTGCGGCAAGAGATTACCTGCGTTAATATCATCAGTGCCACCACAAGCAGTGACAATAATGGTCGTTAAACAGCCAAGCAACAAGCAAATGCACTTACAAATGCAAGGATTTCATCAAAATGGTTGGAAATTCACTGGCGCTAAAAGTTGTTTCTGGTGGACTGTACGCACTTCTAGGCGCATGTTAATTCAATTCTCAACGGCTGGTCAGATTAGACTCAACTTGTATGATAGGTATTTCTAGCGAGTTAGGATTATTGTCTCATCAGCATCGAACGTAAATTAAGCAATTATCTCACCGGCTGAACGCAGCTGCAACACACTCATCTTTCCTCAGTTGGCTCCAGCGGCACCCACCTGGCGAAGGTGGCAGCCATCACGGCGCTCTGGCAGTGGAAGATGTACTCTGGTGTGGTCTTCTTGAAGCGTGTGTTCCACACCAGTGCCACACCGTCGGGGTCGTGGGGAGACTCTTCATTGTTGTTGTAGCTGAGGAGATGAGAGTGACCAGGTTTACTAGAGCGATACTGTATTCTAGGTCTTCAGCGCGTCTCGTAAAATCAACTAGCAAGTTTGTCGTCGAGGAAAATTGTACCTGCTGATAAATTCTCAATGATTATTTGCTTTGAAAGCCTTTGTAAAAATGGGATTCACGACGACATGGAATAATTCGACAGAAGCCTAGTAGCTACATTAATAAAGAGCGGTTCACGCACGAGCCCTGGGTTCCATCCCTTCACCGCACCAAAGCTGTAAGGATTCAAAGGTTCAAAATTTATTTCGGTATAATAACATGTTGATAAAATTACAGAAATATCAGAATACACAAATTTTGTTAAATTTAAGATTAACTTATAACTAAGGTTGAGGCTAAAACGAGAATGCAGGCGCTAGCGGGTGGGCCCGTGCCACAACAACATGCTCTAACGACAGTAACCGCGCTCCCAGCATCTTTCCCAGACGAGCAGAAACATGTATTCACAAGTACCAGTACCGCGCTCTGGGTTCCTCCTTGGACGTGCAGTGCGACAAACCTCTTTTCATAAGCACTCACTCCCTGTACGCGCAACCAACCATTACATCCTACCAACCGATGGACATTATTAGATGACATTCTCGTTTCTTCATCTTCAGCATGTCGAGACATAAAAAGATTTTAATGGATTATTGATTCCAAGAAAAATAGGTAAGTGAGTAAAGTCACAGACATTTACTTAATCGTGATAAATAATTGTTTCAACTGACTTCTAATAAAAAATGTCTGACATGAGGTTGTCCAATACATTAGGCACACAATGCCTGGCACACAATGACACCAATCTTTCAAACTAACTACATACATAGTATGACATGACCAGACCAAAAATATTTCAATGAGTCATATAGATGGGTATATTAACTGAGCGGGGTTTCACGAGAGCAACACAGTTGCAAGTTTTAGTATCTGTTTGATAAACACGAAAAAATTCAAACTAACGAATCTCAAATAGTTGACACGGTAAATTGCATAGCGGAATTAAATTGTAATTCAAGACTTTCTGAACATACAAGTTCAAACAGGTAAAATTTTATTTTGCATGTGAATGTAGCTATACTGCTACTAGTCCTTGTATCTATAGCATTGAATTCCAAGTTTTAGGAGCTCAGTATTTTAAATATGCTTGTGACTGTGTTACAGTGCATCAGCAAATCCGCATTGGTACGAAGATTATACATATGATTATTTCTAGTGGAAAAACTTTATCAATGTTGAATGATTCAAGCTTTGTAAATAAACACCGCAGCTGAAAAGTTGATGATGCGACACAGAGGGAGAATTTTCCATTGAAAAAACGAGAGGCAATGTGTGGTCACGTCGGCTAGCATGTGATAGTGTTCTGATGACACACGTTAGTCTATGAATGATGGGTCGTAGGTTTGTTTCGTAGGTAGAAGCATACACGTTTACATAGTAGGTCAGAAAGGGATGAACAAGTCTGTAGCACATTTTTTTTTTGTTAGCAGGAATAGTAAAAAAAATTCAACTTTTGTAAAGGATGCCACACGATATGGATAATTTCCAGACAACAAATGAGACACGACCTTCCTAGTCAAGTCTATGATCTACAAATACACCTAGAAACTGTAGTTTTGCTACATATGCAACCGGTGGACCTTTTAATTCAACTTATGCGTTAGGAATGGATATTTCCGCTTGGAAAATATGACCTGTGTCTTGTCGACATTTATACAGATACAGACACTAGGCCGCATCCCCCAGAAAGGGGGGTGGCCGACGGCAAGGCGCACCTCACACCCTCACACGCTCACATTCACACCACTTAGCCCTTTTGTGCTAAAGGGTCCGGCCGGTAGCCCCCCAATTTACACTCTGGGTCCCGAATGTACCGAGGAACCGTCGTCAGCAGCAGGGCCCACAGTTTTCACTGGTTTACCCCCGCCGCGTCATAATGGCCGGG
>SDVV010021814.1:0-13060 GCA_016164225.1 Gammarus roeselii
ATATACATATATAACGACAACAGCAGAGACGATATACCAAGACGCTCTTGCAGGTTCTCGACAAACACTTTATATGAGGTTTATCAGTGAATTTGGCTCAGTTCACCAAATGGCAGCACGAGCGACTGCCCTGTTCACAAAGTGGCAGCACGAGCGACTGCCTTGTTCACCAAGTGGCAGCACGAACGACTGCCCTTGTTCACCAAGTGGCAGCACGAACAACTGCCCTGTTCACCAAGTGGCAGCACGAGCAACTGCCCTGTTCACCAAGTGGCAGCACGAACAACTGCCCTGTTCACCAAGTGGCAGCACGAGCAACTGCCCTGTTAACCAAGTGGCAACGCGAACGACTGCCCTGTTAACCAAGTGGCAACGCGAACGACTGCCCTGTTAACCAAGTGGCAACGCGAACGACTGCCCTGTTAAACTGGTGCCAATCTTGCCCAGCATTCATCCGCAGCCACGAGTCAACGTTTAATTGTTTATAACGGTAATTACAAGCTATGATACAGTAATGGAAATTTCAATAGATATTAATCCATTATTTAACAAACCATAGTAATCCCGCACGGTGCTTCAACTCGACTATATCTCCTATTGTTGACCGTGACTGCAGTGTGTTGTCTTAAGCCATTAAGAATACGGCATTCAAGCTACATCAATCGTCTCATTGATAAATAATCTTCAATAACACATGATCCTAAATAAAATCACTAACTGCTGATATTTTTGTTGTCTTCTCAAGTAACTTAAGGAGTAGGTGCTCAAGGGCTCAACTTCCTGTCAGCGAAGAACGTCATCAATGTTTCCCCTTTTCAATCTTTATTAAACAACAGAAAACGATGTCTGTGGTGATTTAATCTTGTTAGCAGCTGAGAGGAACATATTATGGAAATATTGTGCAATGTATCACAGTGGTAGACAACATAAGAAATGCAAACTAAGTGCAAAGAATCGTGTTCAATTCCACTCTCTTGTCACCGGTCAGGATTGGAAACGCTTCGGAGCATATGACTTACACATATTATATTCACCGACAAAGTTATACAATCAGAGCTGGAATTATAGAAATTGGTATGATAAAATCTCGACCGAAAAAGGCTCCAGTAAATCCAGGTTAGTGTCACACTCAACATAAGAAGTTGTTAGCAGCTAAGAGTTCAAGAAATTCCAGATTAGTCTGACAAATGATACGAACACGACTCTGACAAATGAGGGTTCCCGTACCTCCAAGAGCAGTGTGCCACGGGTTACACACAGGGCTCTCACCCAATAGGGCTCAATATCACCAGCAGGTGTGTCACCCAGGACTAATACAGGGCGGGACCAATTCGGGTTACGTTTATTCATAGAAGTCTGTGTATTCAGAGATAAGCAGAATCGTCACTAATAAGGGTTAAATTCATTCATGTTTACAAAAACAGTTTTATCAACCTATACCCATATGCACTTGCATGTACAGTAGCGAGCGAAAATTCGTTATGATTTAAAGGCAAGTGAAATCATCAATGTTCATTTGCCGCTCTCTATTTGAACTCATCGGAAAACTGATTAATATTACACATTGAGTGGCTTTGTCCACACATAGTACCGTGAGAAATTTCTATATCAAGTTAAATTCCACGTGGGGAAAGTCGATTTTGTTTTTCCGGTTACAGACTAACCATAAACGAATTTTGCTTGCTACGGTACATATACATGTACATATATATTTATGAATAAATGTATGCTATCAACACTAGTTCAGACTTTTTAAAGACATGCGAAATGCAGTTCTCTAATCTGTAGCAGAAATTGACTGCAGCAATCTTTGAAGAATATAAATTCGACTTCATTCTGTATGCACCGACAACATCAACCCAACAGAGCTCAATATGAAATAAATTAAAGCATTATACTGAACATATGGTACAGTAACGAACGAAAATTCGTCAATGATTGTAGATTAGGATAAATTTTTAATGATCGTTTCCCGCTCGACATTTGAACCCATTGGAAATTTTATTGGTACTATCGATAAGGAAGGATTGTCCAGATATAATACCTAAGATATTTCGTTATGAAGTTGAATTCCACGTAGTAAATCCTAGTTGTTTTTTCCGGTAATAGATTAACCATAAGCGAATCATCTCTCGCTACTGGTAATATCAGACGATATTGAAATAATTACCACGATGTTAGGAGTATATTAGCTTGAAGTATTTTAATTCATTATTATCTACGACACCTTTTTATCTATCTCCTCGTTTTGATCAATCATTGGTCATCCACACCATTTCATTCATGTTGAACAATGGTTTCGTTAGACCGTATCGTGTGTATTCAGTCCAATTCTGGTCTCCATATCTTAAAAAATACGTTTTTAAATTAGAGGTTCAGCTAAACTTATCCCTTCGCTGCGCAATAAATCGTACGAAGACAGACTACAAGAACCGAACCTTCATTTGCTGGAGAGGCCTCGAGTCAGTTGACATGATCGTAACGTGGAAGATTAGGAAGGTAAGGAAAACCTCGATCGAACGAGCCTTTTTTTCTCTCGGTGCTCACGGAGTGACCAGGAACAATGGTTACAAAATCGTTGACAGGGTTTCCACACTCATCATATCGCGTAACTTCTTCATGCTGCAAGAGTTGACGGAAACTTGAACAAACTTCTAAGGAAAGTTGAAAACAGCAAGACAATAGAAACATTCCAGTCAAGACTCACCATATTCTACCAGAATTACCGCAAATTAGATTACGGGGAGCGCGTTCAGAGGATTTCCGCGTATTCGTATTCGTGTATTCGTATTCGTATTCGTATTCGTATTCGTATTCGTGTAAAGCGTATTCGTGTAAAAACTAAGGTATGGCATAGGCACCAGTTCAGTTAAAATAGTCTCCGGCATCAGCACTGGCACGGTAGAAGTGGTGCCCGGCATTGGTACCTACTCCAGCATTGTCACAGACTCTCGAATCAACATCGTGGGTCAGTGGCTTTCTCTTCAGGTGCTGATTTGAGTTGTTTCGAGTTTCATACTGTAAGGCTATTTCCGACAGCAACCTTTCGTTAATCCTTCAATAAAAAACTCCACACCTACATAATGCTCTCTTTGACGTTCAACTGCAGAACTAAGCTTGCTATTATTGAAAGGCAACATTCAGTAAAGCAGACTTTGAAAATCAACGAGGTTGAGGGCATAGTCGAAAAATAAAAGAAACATTTGTCTAAACGAATTATAATACAAGTCGGAGCTAAAGACGTGACGCAGACGGAATCGACATGGAAAAAGTATGAAGCCACGCTAAACGACATTAATCGGTCACACGCGAACATCCATGTCACTGGCATCCTGCCCCATCCGAACCAAAGTAGATACAAGTTGAGCAAGATCATTTTACTTAACAATAGCCGAGCAACTTTCTGCAAAGCACATAAAATCCCATGCGCTGACCATTGGGAAACGATGATTGTCCCAAAGTAACTTTAATAGAATCACCAACAAGGCTCGCATAAACACGTATGGACTTGAAGCCATCGAAAACTTTCTCAAAAAACATCGGTGAAAAAAATGCTAAATACGTACTCGATATCATACCCTCAACTTCGCCTGCAGTCCCCGACGTAATGACCCAACGGCCCCCGCCTGTTTCAACACTAGGTACACGATATATACAAGAGCCCACCAAAACATCACCGCAGGTCCTAGCAAAAAAGTTCCTGTCATCAGTCCAGTCCGAGTCAGAGGCAATAGTCGTCGTTCCGCTAGTACAACCCGAGTAAACGAAAACGAAAGTCTTGGCTCCGACAAAAGGCCTCATAGTAGAAGAAGATTAAGTAAAAAAAAATTAAGTAAATGTGACTTACGGTACTCACAAATATTACTATGTGAACGCTAAAAGTCTCAGACAAATCGACGTACTAGGTATCCTTGCAATGAATGAATGTATTGACATTATAGCTTTCAGGGAATCCTGGATGAAATTGAGCACCAGGCATTATTTAGGCAAATTTACTCTCCCCGGTTACTCACTATTTCACAAAGATAGACAAGGAGGAGAGGGCGCAGGAGTGCGGTTTCTCGTGAAAACCCCTCTGCAAAGATTAGAAGTCACTGTTCCTAACAGCAGTCACAACATAGTATCAATCCAAGTAGTCGGTAAACATATAAAATGTCAAATCACCCTAGTCTATCTATCCCCAAAGACCAAGGCTGCAGATGACATCGACCTTTACAACACCCTCGTCGAAATCTTCACAACACAACACAACACAGTATTGTATTAGGAGACTTAATATCCTCGACATTGATTGGAAAACTAACGAATGCGCTGCCACCTGCCAACGTCCGATTCATTTTGCAAACGATAAGTTCATGATCCAAATGGTGGAGACACCTACAAGGGGTAGCAATATTCTTGATCTCCTATTTAGTGCAAACGACTCTCATGTCACGAACGTCTAAGTGGGCGAACCCCTCGGAACTAGCGACCACAACTGTATACGTTTTTTGATCGATCCCCAGTTGAAAACATCAACAAATTGCAAAAAAGTCCCTAACTTTAGATTAGCCAACTTTGATGGCTTAAGAGAGTCAATGGCGTCAGCAGATATAACCCTCGGTCAAGATGTCAATCAATCCCTTAACAATATCTTGACTGCACTTTAAAATATCAAATATGAACATATCCCGCGCAAAGACAGGCAAACAGCAGTCAATTAGCCAAAGTACTGAAAAGAAGAATTGCGGCGTATTCAGTCACGAAAGAAAGCAAAACACTCGATAAAACAGAAACATCCACATGACGACATAGCAAAAAATGAATACAATATCCGCAGAAGAGATCTAAAGAAGGTCCAGAAACGTAAGAAGAAAGATTATGAAACTGAAATTGCCGCCAATGCCAAAACTAATCCGAGACAATTTTTTAGTTATATTTCAACTAAAATAATCAAGATCTGTTTTTGGTCCTCTCGGGAACGATGTTGGTGAACTAAAAACGAACGACACCAAAATGAGTGTCCTACTTAATGAATATTTATGTTCTGTTTTTACGTGAGAGAGTCAGGATAATCCTTGTCCTGAGGATATCATAGCGTTAAGACAAATTGAAGCCCTCAGAACAGTGAACTTTTCACCCGCCAAAGTTATGAAATATATAGACGCTCTGAAACTCACAAAATCTCCTGGTCCGGACCAAGTTCATCCCAGAATTCTAAAAGAGACTAGAAATGAGATCGCCGAATATTTACCAAACATTTCCACCCAATCTCTCATACATGACACCTGCCCCTCTAAATGGAAAGAAGCCAATGTAACCTCAATTTTGAAAATTAGTCTCACCTCAATCATCGGCAAATTGATGGAAAGTTTGATAACAGGTAAAATTCCAGAATTCTTAGAATCAAACAAACTGATTGGCGACTCTCAGCATGGCTTCAGACACAACCGTTTCTGTCATACGAACCTGCTATTTTTTTCATGAATATAATTGGAATCCATGACACAAAATCTCCATTCGATATCATTTACCTTGACTTTCAAAAAGCATTTGATAAATTCCCCCACAAGCGCCTCGTTAGTGAATTGCACAGCGTCGGTATTCGAGGCGAGCTTAACAACTGGATAAAATGTTGGCTTACGGACACACGGCAGCGAGTTGTACTTAACGGAGCTGCCTCCCCCATGGGGTAATGTTACAAGCGGCGTGCCTCAAGGATCCGTGTTAGGTCCAGTTCTCTTTACAATATTCAGTAACGACCTCGAAAGCAACGTACTCGCAAACATTAGCAAGTTTGCAGACGATACTAAGATAGGAGGAAAAGTACAAACTAAACTCGAGTGACAGCAAATCCAACTAGACTTAAATAAAATTGTTGATTGGTCAGAAAAGTTGCGAATTACATTTAATGTAGATAAATGTTAGGGCAACAAAAAGCTAGGTGTGATATCCCGCACTATCTCGTACAGAAACAAAGACAGTGTGCACAAGTTATTCAATGCCTTTGTTAGACCGCCTCTGGGGTATTCCGTTCAATTCTGGTCTAAATTTCTTTGAAAAAACGTTATTAAATTAGAAAAGATTCAGCGTATAACTACCAAACTCATCCCTTCGCTGACGAATAAATCGTGCGAAGACAGGCTGAGTGAACTCAATCTTTATTCGCTAGAGAAACGTCGTGTCAGCGGCGACAGGATTGAAGTGTGGAAGATTATGAAGGGTAAGGGAAACGTCGACCGAGCAAGTCTTTTCACTCTAGATACGACCGGAGTGACTAGGAGCAGAGGATACAAAATCGTTAGGAAACGTTTCTCACGGGACATCACGCGCAATTTCTTCGACTATAGAGTTGTCGAAGAATGGAACAACGTTCCAGCGGAGGTTGTAAACAGCAACACAATCGAAACGTTCAAGTCTCAACTCGATAAGTTCTACATAAATTGCCGATAAAAAGCTAAACCGTTCCCTCTCTTGATGTTATAATAACAAAAATGGAACATGGCTCATAGACGTTCTACTTCAGAACTAATCCTCTTGCTATCAAAAAGCAACCTAGCTTGAGCCAATAGTCCTGTTGTTGTCTTCCTACACTTGTAAACCCTTGTAAACATAGTTTGTTCCAAAAGGCCCATTATTTTCGTCTAACACACGTTAACACCTGGAAGCCATCCCTTCTCATTTCATTCCTCCTCAATATTCAGCCTTCGTCATTTTCCCAAATGCGCTCCACTCCACATCCCGTTCCTCTCCAAAAAACTTTCTCTAGTTGATCCAATCTCTACTAACTTCCTCTCCTCCTCTCACCCCCTATCCTCTTTACGTCATATCCACATGAGAGGACGGTAGTCAATAGGCAAAGTTGAACCATATCAGGTGGCGACGACAGAACGTATGACTGCCCTCTGCCCTCCCTCCTATGCGACACCATAAGGTTTGATGAACACATGCATGTGTCTGAGTGTGCAGTTGGGGAAAAAGATGGAATGACTTTTGATTCAGCTAATTCACGGTCGATAAAGGGGGAGGGGTCGTCCAGTAGGATTATTGACCTTGCAGTCAAGTTGAGGGAGATTAGTAACCTTGGGGTCGAGCAAGGTGAATGACGGTGCGGTAACATTCATTATTTACCGCTGGATCGAGCCAAGTGGATGACGGTGCGGTAACATTATTTAAAGCTGGGTCGGGCAAAGTGAATGACGGTGCGGTAACAATATTTAAAGCTGGGTCGGGCTAAGTGAATGACGGTGCGGTAACATTATTTACCACTATGTCGAGTAAAGTAAATGACGGTACAGTAACATTACTTACCAAATGGTCGAGCAAGATGAATGACGGTGCGGTAACATTACGTACCACATATTCGAGCAAGGTGGATGACGGTGCGGTAACATTGCTTACCATTGGTCGAGCTAAGTGAATGACGGTGCGGTAGCATTACTTACCACCTGATCGAGCAAGGTGAATGACGGTGCGGCAACATAATTTACAACTGGATCGAGCGAGGTGAATGACGGTGCGATAACATTACTTACCACCTGGTCGAGCAATGCGAATGACGGTGCGGTAACATTATTTACCTCCTGGTCGAGCAAGGTGAATGACGGTGCGATAACATTACTCACCACTGGATCGTGCGGTGAATGACGTTCAAGTAACATTATCAACCACGGGGTCGGCAATAATGAACGACTGGTAGTACAGATGATTATCCTCGGGGCTAGAAACAGTGAATGAATGCTTATGCAGATTATTAACCGCGATATGTACATGAATTGCATGTCTGCTAACGAAGATTATGGCTGCTGAATCCATCCATACCCTCAATAAGAAGTAGTTCTAATACTGCAATATAAACTTTGTCGATGGCTGTTGAGGGCTACGAGTTCAGTCGTCGTCAGAACAATTTTTTGCAATGAACAGATTTAATGAATACTAAAGATATAAAAACCGATGGCTGCTAATCTTGTTAAAGGTATCCTCTGTGGATGGCCTTGTGATGAGCTTACTTTGCGTCCAATAACTAATTACGCTGTTTACGAGTGTAAAAAGACAACAACATGACTTTATGGCACAAACTAGGTTGCATTTTTGGTAGCAAGAGGATTAGTTCTGAATTAGAACGTCTAGGGGCGCTTCATGTGTCATTTCCGTTTAAATATCCTCAAGAAAGGGAACGGTATAGCTATTTAATGTCGATTCATGTAGAATTTATTGAGCCGTGACTAGAACATTTCGATTGTAATGCTGTTTACAACCACCGCTGTAATTTTTATTCCATTCTTCGACAACTCTATATGTTAAGAAATTGCGAGTGATGTCGAGTGAGAGACGCTTCCCACCGGTTTGGTATCTATTATTCCTAGTCACTCGTCTCGCATCAAGTGTGAAAAGGCTCGCTCGATAGAAGTTTCCCTTAATCTTTATAATCCTCCACACCTCAATCATGCCACCTCTGACTCGATGCTTCTCTAGTGAATAAAGATAGAGTTCACTTAGTCTATCTTCGTACGATTTATTGCACATCGGGGGAATAAGTTTGATTACTCGACGTTGAAGCTTCTCTAATTTAATAACGTCTTGCTAAGATACCGATGCCAGAGTTGAACGGATAACTTGAGATGTAGTCTAACAAATGCGTTGTATAACTCAATATTTCTATCTGTTTATGTAGAAGATAGGCCGGGATTTTATACATATATCATTTAGTTGCCTTTTTTTGGCAACGTAGTTACATTATTGCTGCTTTCTAAGTCGTTATAAATTATGAAACCTGACAGGAATCTTGCCAGAAACAGTTTCTTTCTGGACATTAAATATTCGTGCGTAAGGTCATGAGCACCGATGTGCAAACCATTGTATTTGTCTACATTACATTTTATTTGCCGATTTTCTAACCAATCAACTATTTGTCCAAATCTAATTGGACCTACTGACACTTAAGATTGGTTTGCACTTTTTCTGCTATCTTAGTACAGTCTGGAAACTTGCTAATGCTCGAAATGTTCGAAACATGCTATCGAGATCGTTCATGAATATTATGAAGAGAAGTGGACCTAAACCGGATCCTTGAGGCACGCCACTTCTAACATTACCCCAAGGGGAGGAAGCTTCATAAAGTACAACTCGCGGCCTTCTGTCCGTAACCCAACATTCTAAACAGTGGGTGAAGCTCTTGATTGTCGGAGGATAACGAAGGCAAATTTCTAAGTACACAGTACCTAATATTAAATATTATAGAGCATTTTTGTCTAGAAACCGTCAACAGAAAGTTAACAGACGCCTACGACCATTGCCACTGCTGCAAGGCTCTTACCAAGGCTTAATTGCTATGCCAAAAGGACGTTCAACACTTAGGTGACCGAGGGGTATAGCTCACCCTACTGTTGTGCCAGCCTCAAGTGCTGCATGTTGCCAGTTCGAATCTCGGCATGGACATAGCTGTCATGTGGATGGGAGACTGGATACCTACTTCTTCATGTCAGCCTAACGCAGCTTTCCTCTAAATACGGAAAACGGCTGAATGTTTGAACATCCATGAATTTCAAAGCCTGTTAGACAGTGAGCAGCTGGTGACCCGTCGACCCCAGGCTGGCCAAAGAAGTGCCACCCTGGATTTATATCTAGGAAATGAGGGTTCAACCTGCAGGCATTCCACAATAGAAGGTTTGAATAAGGTCTTTCAAAAAATCTCACCTTGTTTCTGTCGACTACTCACGAGCATTTTTCGAAAACTCGCGGAAAGAGTAATCGACCTTTACTAATGAACAATTCAAAAATAGTAAAGAGCTCTTCAGTGGTTACAGTTTGCGCAACAATTATATTAGAAGTAACCTAACAGAGATAAAAAAAATCTAGAAATGAGCCATTTCTCGCAATCAACTAGAAAAGAGTAATTTCACCCGGAAGAGGGATGTGTATCAATTACTTGCGTTGATGTTCTGTGTTTAATCTATGCTGCATGACGGTCGTGAGGCCTTCCCAACCAATCTTGGACGCAACCGATCCAGGCATCGAGGGTAATAAAATAACACAACATGACTACAACAAACGCGCGTGTCGAGATCAAGATTACGACCAGTGAGAGGAAAAAATGGTTGGCCGATTCGTCATCATAATTTAGAATAAACCATTACTTTTTCTCGTTATTGCTACTAAGTCAAGAATGTAGTCTGGGTCATTGGGGACCCTATACTAATTTTGGTTATCATCGATTAGATATATATGCCTGCATATAGCTCTTCAATTACACACACATATATATATATATATATATATATATATATATATATAAAACGAAACAAGAGAAGGAAAAGAAGTTGATGGATGCATGGGCTAAACGAGGGGGAAAAAACTGAATTATATGCTAACACGTTAACGAGTCGTCAATAAGAAGCAATCTTTACTGAGGATAACCAACGCAATTTTATCATAAGATTAATATCTCTGCAGACCTCCGCACAGAGCGAACGGGAAAGGGGGGCGATTACAGAACCATTCTTCTATCAGAATCTCATTTCAAATTTTTCCCTTTGGGATAAGGCCTTCAATATCATCACGATCCCTTTGGACAGATTCGTTGAGCAATAGACATTAAGAAAATACGGTGATGAAAATCGTTCAGCTGAGAAGCAAACAATTATTTTCCAGCCTTACAATAAACATTGTAACAATCCAGGTTAATTCAGGCAAATCTTCCCACGAATCCTGTATATTGGATTATTACCTAGTTGAAATATAGAGCAAAATAAAATAATTGGACATCACTCTAAATTACGAACAGATTTTGTTACGCCTGATTGATCTGCCTTGTGACTCACTCGAGGGTGCCTACACATGTAAGGAAAACTAAAGTATCACACTAAATTGAGATACGTCCTAGTCATAGAATTATAAAAATGTATATGTATATTGCTCTCTAAAATATACTTGTGTGAAGTTATTGTCTGACATCTAAACAAAATTCAATTATGAGAGTAGCTGAGTAACAGGAGAGAGGTTTGTAATCTAGGACGAAACAAATCGCGGTTCCACCCCATTCAATACTAGACTATTCGTAGAAAGTCACTGTGCACCAGAGGAAGGTTTGCAATCTATAGGACAACACAACAAGTCGCGGTTCCACCCCGTTCAGTACTCTACTACTCGTAGAAAGTCACTGTGCATCAGAGGAAAGGTTTGCAATTCATATGACACAACAAGTCGCGTTTCCACCCCGTTCAGTACTCTACTACTCGTAGAGTCACTGTGCATCAGAGGAAAGGTTTGCAATCCATATGACACAACAAGTCGCGATTCCAACCCGTTCAGTACTCTACTACTCGTAGAGTCACTGTGTATCAGGAGAGAGGTATGGATTTTTGGCAGGTCAACCCCGTTCAAAAAAAACGATGGGAATATTTGTTATATCAGAAAGTACTCTGTGCAGTATTGACCATTGTTACCATACGTGTAGTGTCAAAAGCGCCCCTCGTCAGAGCCAATAAGCGCCTCTTGTCAGAGCCAATATGCGCCCCGCGTCAGACCCAAAATGCGCCCCGCATCAGAGCCAATAAGCGCCCCGCGGCAGAGCCAATATGCGCCCCGCGGCAGAGCCAATAAGCGCCCCTCGTCAGAGCCAATAAGCGCGCCTCGTCCGAGCCAATAAGCGCTCCTTGTCAGAGCCAATATGCGCCCCGCGTCAGAGCCAATATGCGCCCCGCGTCAGAGCCAATAAGCACCCCTCGTCAGAGTCAATGCATACTTAATAAAATCCGCAATGAAATCGGCAGTGAGATATACTTGAGCTTTCCTAATAGTTGATTCACTATATTTGAATACTTCATCCGAATTTTGTAAATATATTTTGCAAAACCTTGTGTAGCTGTTTGCCTTGTATTCATCATGTTGCGTATGTTTGCTGTTCCAGTAACGAAAAAAAAGATAAAATAATTTTAGATTCAAATCAGACTTAAATTGTTTCTATGGCGATGCAGTCCAACTCAAAGAAAACTTCATTTGCCAAACGTATTCTGCGGCTGTGTTGAGACACAAAAGCTGTAGTACAAATCCATGTGAAGCTGTTGAAAATTTATGTTTGTAATTATTGATTTACCAATGACAAATTCTCATCCGCTCCGTGTACTTAGTGAAATAAAATATGTTCCCGGAATAAATCGGCGTTGGAATGAGCAGTACACTGTCTGAACACGTCTTTCAACTTGACTACTCAATTAGGAATAAAATATGAGTTTGGATTATCATGCAAAAAATATTTTTCCAACAGGACACGAATTGTTCGTAAATCTGCGACATATATTCGATAGAAGCTGCATGAAGCAAAAAGGATTTTAAAAGTTTAATTCTGACATCATACTTCCCATATCTCTGTTAGCCTGCAGAATCTTTCTGTTACGTATCAATTACGGATGACCAGAACCGTTGGTAAGATGCATTTGAGTGGTTCTTATCTCCACTGGCCGCGAGCAAGCTCTGCCCAACGGTCTGAAGCGTAGGTCAGTACTAACCGTCCAGGGGTACTTAACCTACCCCATCGAACTGATGGGAGAGCGTAGGTCTGTACAAACTGTCTAGGGCTCCTAACCTACCCTATCAAACAGATGGGAGTGCGCACCTTCCCGTTTGATGCAAAACATTTTCTACAAATATTTCTGTGGGAAATGTTATCTCTAGGTTTAGTCTGTACATATTTCACCAATTGATGTAACATTTCTTTATTCAATTTCTTGTATAAGCCCAGAAGAGACAGTGTCCTGTTTCACTTTACTGCCGTTGGTTTGACATGAAATTTCTACTAAAATTATTCGCAGAGAAATTAAATTTAATCGAAAGTGATTTCCGGAATTGTGTGCGTAATAAAATAATCCAACAAGCTTGAAATACAACCTGCCAACATCAATTTTTCGTCTGAGAAGACATTTGCGAATTTTGCATCGCAAATGTAGACATTTAAATCTACCTGGACTTTCCTTGACGCTTGTTAACCTTTTATCATCTGCCATTCGATAGCAGCTGCGAAGACGACAATTAGTAGCCATGAACCTCAAGAGAAGAATTGATTGTTGTATTGCTACTCCAATAT
>SDVV010021815.1:0-13060 GCA_016164225.1 Gammarus roeselii
AAATTAAAATGTTCATAACATAAACCTTGCCAATCAAGGGCGAAAGCCTGCTTCCATCCCGCCGTTCCCCCTTCCGTTCCCCTTCCGGTCTCTCCCCCAATCCCCCCTTCGTCCGTTAGCTGACTTGGCGCACCAAACCAGTTCCGGTACCCTCCACCGCCCGTCCCCGTTTCTGCGCGCACCCCCGTACGCTCGGTGAGTCAAGGTGCATGCATCGCGTCCTACCCCGGTGAAATGTTATGTGCAAATTCCCGTAGACCGGACAAAATCCGTCATTCGTACCTATATTAACTACTTATATTCTTGTTGTTAAAGAACTTTGGCAGCAGTGCTCCCGTTCATTGATTTGATTTTTAATTTTAATTGATTTGATTTGATTTGATAATTGACGGAGGCGCTTCAGTGCAGTGGCTTCATTCCTTCTGACAGGTACGCCTATTAGCGCATAACAACAGGTGGCTTCATTCCTTCTGACAGGTACGCCTATTAGCGCATAACAACAGGTGGCTTCATTTCTTCTGACAGGTACGCCTAATTTCCTCGGAGTAATATAGATAAGTTGACAAAAACACAGACTCTCAAAACCTCTCTTTATTTGACCATTAAACTCAAATCCTAGTATTTTACACAAACTTGCAGCGTCTGCATATTTACAGCTTCTTGACGCAGTTTGAACTGAGAAGACTCCATCTTCTCCGGTTAGACGAATATTAGACACCTTCTCCGGCTTGAGACGAATATTAGTCACCTTCTCCGGCTTGAGACAAATATCAGACACCTTCTCCGGCTTGAGACGAATATCAGACACCTTCTCCGGTTTGAGACGAATATTAGACACCTTCTCCGGCTTGAGACGAATATTAGACACCTCCTTCTCCGGTTAGACGAATATTGTATTATTTCAATGGTACAGAAACATGCACAGCATACTAAATGATAGGCATTTACTCTCTATTTTGGGTAGTCTAGAAGCAGTAGTTGTTTTCCAGAAAGCAACACATTTAACATTTCAGTCGCGCCCACCTTTCCTGTTTGTCACCTAAGGAATATCGTAAAACAATAATTCAATCGAAAATTACACGACGTCTCTCATTTTCTAGAAAGAGGAGACGGACAATAGAAGAATTTCGCCGTCTTTAGTCCCCTTGATCATGAAGAATACTCTCACCATGTCATTCATGGGGCCAACCATTTAGGCTCATCCAAGAATAATAGAGCAAACCATGTCACTCTTTGGCCCAACTGTTTAGGCTCACCAAAGAAAAATAAAGCAAACCATGTCACTCTTGGGCCCAACTGTTTAGGCTCACCAAAGGAAAATAGAGCAAACCATGTCACTCTTGGGCCCAACCAATTCGACCGTCACTACCGTAGTTATGAGTATCCATGTATACATAGCAGCTTGTTCGCTGCACGAAGAGTCGTAAGCTCTTTGAGAAATTGTGCTGAGCCTAAAACTTGGTTAGGAGAGTTGACGGTGATTGATAAATGTGTCCTTTAAACTGCGTGAAGATTTCACGACAAACACGAGCTTTACAGATAAGTCTCCTATGAAACATGTGGTATTAATGCTTGAATAACGTCACTGAGCCATGAAACACTGGAATAACGTCACCGAGCAACGCAACACTGGAATAACGTCACTGAGACATGAAACACTAGAATAACGTCATTGAGTCATGAAACACTGGAATAACGTCACTGAGCCATGGAATGCTGGAATAACGTCACCGAGACCTAAAGCACTGGAATAACGTCACTGAACCATGAAACACTGGAATAACGTCATTAAGTCACGGAACACTGGAATAACGTCACTGAGCCACGATACACTGAAATAACGTCACTGAACCATGAAACATTGGAAAAACGTCACTGAGCCATGTAACACTGGAATAACATCACTGGGACATGAAACACTGAAATAACGTCACTGAGCCATGGAACACTGGAACCACCTCACTAAACCATGAAACAATGGAATAACGTCACTGAGCAATGTAACACTGGAATAACGTCACTGAGACATGAAACACTTGAATAACGTCACTGAGCTGTGAAACACTGGAATCGCGTCACTGAGCCATGAAACACTGGAATCACGTCACTGAGCAATGTAACACTGGAATAACGTCACTGAGACATGATACACTTGAATAACGTCACTTAGTCATGAAACACTGGAATAACGTCACTGAGCCATGGAACATTGGGATAACGTCACTCAACTGTGAAACACTGGAATAACGTCACTGAGCTATGAAACACTGGAATAACGTTACTGAACCATGTAACACTGGAAGAACGTCACTGAACCATGATACACTGGAATAACGTCACTGGGCCATGCAATACTGGAATAACGTCACTGAGCTATGAAACACTGGAATAACGTCACTAAGCCACGCAGCACTGGAATAACGTCACTGAGCCATGAAATGCTGGAATAACGTCACCGAGACATAAAACACTGGAATGACGTCACTGAACCATGAAACACTGGAATAGCGTCACTGAACCATGAAACACTGGAATAACGTCACTGAGCTACAAAACACTGGAATAAAGTCACTGAGACATGAAACACTGGAATAACGTCACTGAATCATGAAGTACTGGAATAACGTCACTGAGACATGAAACATTGGAATAACGTCACTGAGACATGAAACACTGGAATAACGGCATTGAGCCATGAAACACTGGAATAACGTCACTGAGACATGAAACACTGGAATAACGTCACTGAACCATGAAACACTGGAACGTCACTGAGTCATGAAACACTGGAATAACGTCACTGAGCCACGAAACATTGGAATAACGTCACTGAACCATGAAACACTGGAATAACGTCACTGAGCAATGAAACACTGGAATAACGTCACTGGGACATGAAACACTGGAATAACGTCACTGAACTATGAAATACTGGAATAACGTCACTGAGACAATAAACATTGGAATAACGTCACTGAGACATGAAACCCTGGAATAATGGCACGGAGACATGGAACACTGGAATAACGTCACTGAGACATGAAACACTGGAATAACGTCACTGAGCCATGGAACACTGGAATAACGTCACTGAGCCTTGAAACACTGGAATAACGTCACTGAGCTATGAAACACTGGAACAACGTCACTAAGCCGTGAAACACTGGAATAACGTCACTGAGCCATGAAACACAGGAATAATGTCACTGAACCACGAAAAACTGGAATATCGTCACTGAGCTATGAAACACTGGAACAACGTCACTGAGACATGAAACACTGGAATAACGTCACAGAGCCATGAAACACTGAAATAATGTCACTGAACCATGAAACACTGGAATAACGTCACTGAGACATGAAAAACTGGAATAACGTCGCTGAGACATGAAACACTTGAATAACGTCACTGAACCTTGAACACTGGAATAACGTCACTGAGCCATAGCAAAGCATTTGGCTCGTCACTGATTTTTTTTAGTTTATTGGATAATGCCCTAAAAACCTCAAAATTTTACCTTGTCTAAAACAAACTCAGAAAACAATTTGGAAACTGAGACCAAAATGTGATTGTTACGCCCAACATTTGAGATCCTTGATTATAACAACGTCCTTTTTGCTGGAACAACAAAATCATTTGGTAATTCTAATATGATAACAGAACAAAAGGGCTTTTTATGTAACAATTATCAGAAGTAGTTGTATTTCGAGTGAGGCGATGCACTGTAAGATGTTTTATTTAGAAAGGAGTGCGTAAGAAGATCATTATCGAGACACGAGGAGTAGCTTGCTTCCAGTAACCATGCAAAACAGGATGAAGACGGTTCTTATTTTTAATTCATCCTAAAACAATCAGCTATCTGTTCAAATGATGTGGAACAAGTTTGCTCCACCAGAATAACGGAATAGGCATACAAATTAATCTAACTACAATATTAAAGCGGTTATTAACATGCTTTACACCGTTTTAATTTTATATCTACAAGAAACATAACATCAAAAGTCAGCATGCGCAACCTCAGAAAATAATATATATGAGAGAACATAAAGTTACATATACAAAGATTGTCTACTTGTATAACAAGCAGCGGATACTTTTTATTATAAAACTTTTTTTTTTGTACTTTGTATTACAACTTAATTCCAGGCAATATAACCTAGCATTAGAACTTATCGAAATATACTTTAAGTATGATTCAAACTTGAAAATACCTGATCAGTAAGCACAACAAATATTATCGGCGACATGAAAATGTTACCAGCACCTAATCGTGACACATCGACGAGCCCGCGACCCAAGCGATGGGATGCCATCGTAACCTAGCCTGATCCAACGCCCTACTGCGAAGGCTCGGCATAGCAGCCTAGCCTGATCCAACGCCCTACTGTAAAGGCTCGGCATAGCAGCCTAGCCTGATCCAACGCCCTACTGCGAAGGCTCGACATAGCAGCCTAGCCTGATCCAACGCCCTACTGCGAAGGCTCGGCATAGCAGCCTAGCCTGATCCAACGCCCTACTGTGAAGGCTCGGCATAGCAGCCTAGCCTGATCCAACGCCCTACTGCGAAGGCTCGGCATAGCAGCCTAGCCTGATCCAACGCCCTACTGCGAAGGCTCGGCATAGCAGCCTAGCCTGATCCAACGCCCTACTGCGAAGGCTCGGCATAGCAGCCTAGCCAGATCCAACGCCTTACTGCGAAGGCGCGGCATAGCCGCCTAGCCTGATCCAACGCTCTAGTGCGATGGCACGGCATATCAACCGAGCCAGATCCAGCGCTCTAGTGTTATGGCACGGCATCTACTATACATAGTCATGCCAGCAGTACCAGCACTCTGATCTCATACCAGTAGAAGAAAAAGTTTACTTCTCATACCAGAAGAACTACCAACTTTTCGTATCTAGTACAACATGCACTCTACTTCTCATACCGGTAGTGAGAGCACGCTGCCAAAGTCATCCAAGCAGCAAGAGCGCGTTAGTACAGTCTTACCAGTAGTGAGAACACGTTAGTACAGGCTTCGTATCAGTGATGCAAGCACGTTAGTACAGTTATACCAATAGCGAGAGCACGCTAGTACAATCATACCAGTGATGCAAGCACGTTAGTACAGTTATACCAATAGCGAGAGCACGCTAGTACAATCATACCAGTGGTGAGAGCACGCTAGTACAGTTATACCAATAGTGAGAACCTGCTAGTACAATCATACCAGTAGTGAGAGCACGCTAGTACCGTTATAATAACAGTGAGAGCACGCTCATACAATCATACCAGCAGTGAGAGCACACTAGTACAGTTATACCAATAGCGAGATCACGCGTATAAAATCATACTAGTCGTGAGAGCACGCTAGTACAGTTACACCAATAGTGAAAGCATGCTAATACAATCATACCAGTAGTAAAAACACGCTAGTACAGTCAGAACAGTACTAACAGCAATTAATTAGTTATACCCATTGTACTATTCCTGATGAAATTGTGATAAATTGATCATTTGAGTGTAATAAACTTGGATGATATCACAATTTATTTATTGGTTGTAAATTTTAATGTGTATTGCTTTTCGCACTTTATCTACCCCTAATATCAACATTTCGTAAAATTCGACATGTTGGCATCACCAAGTTTAATAACACGATTTCTCCCCAATAATAGTCAACGTTTTTTGCAAACCATATTCTAATAGTTATGAAGTAACGGGTATGGAACGTTTACCAACGCATTAACAAAAAATATGTAATCATTCATTAATTAAAAGTTCCCATGGTGCTCGAGATGACAAGTGTTTTTCTGACGCCGGCAGCGCATCTTGCTCCCTCGTCTCTTGCCTTCTCTCACGTCGTTCAGGAGCTGAAGAGACTCCGAGGCGCCGAGGATGTGCGAGAACCCGGCACTGGGGGAGAGAGAAGGAGAGAGTGTCAGGTTCTGGTGAGAGAGCGAGAGAGGGTCATTTGGTGAAAACAAGTTCTGCTGAGAGAGCGAGAGAGGGTCTTTTGGTGATAACAGGTTCTGCTGAGAGAGCGAGAAGGGGGCATTTGGTGATAACAGGTTCTGCAGAGAGAGAGAGAGAGGATCATTTGCGGATAACAGGTTCCGCTGAGAGAACGAGAGAGGATCATTTGGTGATAACAGGTTCTGCTGAGAGAGTGGGAGAGGGTCATTAGGTGATAACAGGTTCTGCTGAGAGAGCGAGAGAGGGTCATTTGGTGATAACAGGTTCCGCTGAGAGAACGAGAGAGGATCATTTGGTGATAACAGGTTCTGCTGAGAGAGTGAGAGAGGGTCATTAGGTGATAACAGGTTCTGCTGAGAGGGCGAGAGAGGGTCATTTGGTGATAACAGGTTCCGCTGAGAGAACGAGAGAGGGTATGTTGGAATGAATGTGACCCTACTGAGAGAACGATAAGGTAAGTTGGTGGCGACGCTGACTGGAGGCAGACCTGGAAGATACTTCGTATTCTAACGTTCGAGTTGGAAGGAAGTGTGAGGAGAGAAGCCGCCTGGTAATGGTTGTAAAGGTAAAACAGCTGCCTGGTAATGGTTGTAAAGGTAAAACAGCTGCCTGGTAATGGTTGTAAAGGTAAAGCAGCTGCCTGTTAATGGTTGTAAAGGTAAAGCCGCTGCCTGGTAATGGTTGTAAAGGTAAAGCAGCTGCCTGATAATGGCTGTAAATGAAAAGCAGCTGCCTGTTAATATCTGTTGAGGAAAAGCTCATTTACAGCCATTACCAGGCAGCTGCCTTACCTTTACAATCATTGCCAGGCAGCTGCTTTACCGGGTCGCTATCCCGTGCCCTAAATTATTTAATAGCCAACGTCAGATCAGCTCCTTTCATCTCCGCCAACTGCCTTATCAGCCACAAGTTGTTCCGACTACCTACCTACGGTATTATTTTTCAACAGTAAACATCCATAGCGATCCTCAGTCACACCAGCCACTGTCATATCTGCCAGTGACATTCTGCCTAAAATCTGTTTCAGCCCACGTCAGAATCAGTCACGAGGCGTACCATTTTACTGGTTATCGCTTTAATGAAATTTTTCCTACTTAAGCTAACCGGGAGCCCAGCGTTCGCGCTAAAATTATTTCCGCACATGCGCACTATCGCCACTTCACTTCACCTCACTGTCATGGCCGGACACTGTCATAACCGCTAAAAGTCTTTCATCACACGTGTTTTCGACCTTAACGATGTTTCAGCCCGCACGCATTTTCCGCCACTTCAAAATTTGCCACTGTCATATCTGCCACAGTCTCTACACCTAAACAGGCGTAGTGTGAGTGTGAGGAGTGCTTTGAGTGACAGGTTATAGCGTCGAGGGGACGAAAAAGTGCAATGCTGAATAAAGAATGCCAGTAAATGGGTACGTCTTTACACGTCGAGAACGGCCTGACCAGTAGATGCATGGCGTTTTTTTCAAGAGATGGAATCAGTGCGATGGGGATTAAACAGTTGCTGCAGCCCCGATGTGGAATTGTCCACTATGCTCGCTCTGGGTAGTGGAGAAAGGGTAAGGCTAAACTCAGACCCTTCGCCCTAAACGAACAAGATGAAGGTGTTTATGCGCCTTTGGGATTTGAGCTTGAATCCAAGATTACCGATAAATTACTGACTTGTTATAAGGCATTAATGGTTTGGAGATTATGTAGCGGAATCAATAGTACTGGCATTTGCAGGAGGTAAGTCAACAATGAATGATAATAATGTTAATAATAATAACAAGAAAGAATCACGCCACCAACCAAATTCTTCGGAATGAATCAAAGTTGTACTCACATGATGTACGGTGCGGAATCAAAGTTGTACTCACATGATGTACGGTGCGGAATCAAAGTTGTACTCACATGATGTACAGTACGGAATCAAAGTTGTACACACATGATGTACAGTACGGAATCAAAGTTGTACTCACATGATGTACAGTACGGAATCAAAGTTGTACTCACATGATGTACAGTACGGAATCAAAGTTGTTCCCACATGATGTACAGTACGGAATCAAAGTTGTACTCACATGATGTACAGGACGGAATCAAAGTCGTACTCACATGATGTACGGTACGGAATCAAAGTTGTACTCAGATGATGTATGGTACGCAATCAAAGTTGTACTCACATGATGTACGGTACGGTATCAAAGTTGTACTCACATGATGTACGGTTCTAGACTCTCGAAGTCCTGGTGTGCCAGGAATTTGAAGAGTTTGCACCTAACGCATTGCGGCGGATTTTTGTAAGCTTTCCAGAGAGAATTGATTTTTTGAATTACGTCCAAGTCTGTGTTTGCTACTATTTGTTGATCTCCTTCCCTCATCTGGTATAGAATGAGAAGTAGGTGAGGCGAGTCCAACAACTCGTCTCCGATGCCGTAATCCTTTCTACTCTCAACTGATCGACGTTTTCTGCCTGTTCCTTTCTTTCCTTTCGGTCCAGGGGGTCCAACGGGTCCAGGGGGCCCAATGGGTCCTTTAGGTCCTGGAGCGCCTTTTATTCCTTTTAAACCTTGTGGTCCAGGAGGGCCACTTTCACCATCTGGACCCTTTGGAGGTGCTATGCCAGGGCTTCCTGCCGCTCCCGGCATACCAACATCGCCGGTACTACCTTTCAAGCCAGCGACTCCCTTATCACCAGCAGGCCCCACATCGCCTTTGACTCCTTTCATTCCTAAAGGTCCAGACATGCCCTTAAGGCCGGTGGTGCCTTTCGTGCCCTTAGGTCCTGGTGGCCCACTGCCGAACACTTTAGCACTGATGAAAGTGTGGAAGCAGAGAAGTCCCAAAAAGCCATACGTACCCAAAGCCAGAGCAGAGAGAAATTTCAGTAACAGGGGGTAGTAATAATCGTAACCTCCGGTCTCTGGAATGATCACGTAACTGGGAGAATCTTTATAGTCCTTTGAATAATAACCTTTCTCCCCTTCATGGTCATTATATCCATATCCGTCCCGCTGAACGACGGCAGATTCGCTTTCCACTTGTTCACTGCCTGCATCGGATAGTACCTCTGCGTATCTTTTATACCGTCGAGCGTCGTCACTCCTTTCAAGCGCCCCGATGGTAATGACCTTCACCAAGAAAGACAAATCATCCAAGCACAACTTCAATTCATCTTCCTTGACCTTCAATGCATCACGACAAATATTATCGAGAATGGGCAGAGACTGTTGCGGAATATCTTCAGCATCCACTCCAAAATATTCTTTCACTGGCAAAATTTTATACGACAAAAATTCAACTACTTCAGGGTCTAAGGAGGCGATCAGATTCATCATTTCCGAGTTATAATAATCAACATTTGACGACTCAATCGAGCAGTGATTCACACGCTTTGGTAATCCATCGAAAATAATTTGAAGCATTTCGCTGACAGGGTGATTTTCTTTCCAAGATACGGAGATACTATTGTTGATATCATTTTTAATCTTTCCCTCTAACAGAACATGATCCATTATATGAGCAGCTGAACGTTCTAATTTTCTTCTCGGTATAGTCGAGCATTTACCCACAAGTCCTAGTTTTACCATAGATCTGCTCAAACCCAGCATGCTCTCTCTTAACTGGCTAGAGTGAAAATTTCCATCAGGCTGAAGATCAAAAGTAACCTCTTCATCTTCTCCGTCTTTCTGGCTAATTGAATTATCTTCGAATGAATTCAAATTTCCAAGGCTCTGAATTTTCTCGCTGTATTCCGAGAAAGGAGGCCCCGGGTTGTATTTGTGGGGATCCTTAATTCGAGGTCTTATCACGTGACTGCGATTCATGAAAAATGGGGTTACCGTGGCATAGTCCGCGGTAACTGTGGCATTGGCGCTCAAATTGAATGACAGTTCCCCTTCATGAACGCTCGTGTATGTTGCTGAAGACGTGGAATTGGGGATGAATGGCCGCTCATCGAGGGGAGAGTAAAGCAAAACAGTTCTTGAATTATTGGTTCTTCTTGATTGGTTGCTGGTTGTCCCAGTCCAGAGCAGAGGCAGAGTAACCAACGAAGCCAAGAACCACATCTGAAAATAGGATAGAAATACCAGTTAGGTCAGTTGAGAGGCCAAAATCACTCGGCGAACGTCAGAATAGCAGTGGCGTGAGAGAAGCCCATCCTGAGTAAGACGCTTAGACAGCAGAATTCAATAAAAAGCATAACATATAAGGAAAGTCAATTTACTTACGATAATACAGAGCAGAAGTCGATGTACATCCATACTGGAAAGTTCGGCAGCTAGCGTCCGTCTGATTTTATACTACTCGAACTGGCACCCATGGAGTCTCCTATTAGTGCCCGTTGACACCTTGTCAAGTGCTCGTGAGGGCCACGTCTAGTCCCCAGGTCTTAAAAAATCAACCCGTGATTTTCCTTCGACATAAATGCCCTTTGTTCAAACGCAGTTCACGCGCATAATGATGAGTATCTATAACCTGGTACAAAGCCAACTATCTTAGACCTTCATTTGGTTATAGCGTCAACACATCTCCTGATTTTTGTCATCTGTGTAATGGAAGACAAGAAGTTTTGACACACCAGAAGCGAAGTTGAACATGTTCTGAACCATGTGCGCTCTCATTGGTTTTTGTTTTGGTCTGATCAATCACGATTGGTTGATATTTAAGCAAAATTGTGCGCTGATGTTGCCTAAATAATGATGGACAATACGGTGAAAAATATTGTGTGATTTTATCAAATATTAATGCGTAAAGTATGAGAATCATTCTCTTGTAAAACAAAATTGAACCCATGAATGACCGGACGCTTCTGTTTGTGTTCAGCGGTCAACATTTGCTGATTAGAACTGATTGTACAGTTTGCAGTTCCTACCGCTTACAAAATTGTTATCGAGATGGACAACAATCCAGTCGAGCAATAGTGGAGTATTTACTTTGAACAATGGACAGCAACCCGATCGAGCATTAGAGGAGTAAACACTTTAAACATTGAACAGCAATACGGTCGAGCAATAGAGGAGTATACACTTTGAACAATGGACAGTAACACGGTCGAGCAATAGAGGAGTGAACACTTTGAACAATGGACAGCAACTCGGTCGAGCAATAGATGAGTAAACACTTTGAACAATGGACAGTAACCCGGTCGAGCAATAGAGGAGTAAACACTTTGAACAATGGACAGCAACCCGGTCGAGCAATAGATGAGTAAACACTTTGAACAATGGACAGCAACTCGGTCGAGCAATAGATGAGTAAACACTTTGAACAATGGACAGTAACCCACTCGAGCAATAGAGGAGTAAACACTTTGAACAATGGACAGTAACCCGGTCGAGCAATAGAAGAGTAAACACTTTGAACAATGGACAGCAACCCGGTCGAGCAATAGATGAATAAACACTTTGAACAATGGACAGTAACCCGGTCGAGCAATAGAGGAGTGAACACTTTGAACAATGGACAGTAACCCGGTCGAGCAATAGAGGAGTATACATTTTGAACAATGGTCAGCTACCCTGTCGAGCAATAGTGGAGTATATACTTTGAACAATGGACAGCAACCCGGTCGAGCAATAGAGGAGTATACATTTTGAACAATGGGCAGCAACTCTGTCGGGCAATAGTGGAGTATATACTTTGAACAATGGACAGCAACCCGGCCGAGCAATAGTGGAGTATACATTTTGAACAATGGACAGCAACTCGGTCGAGCAATAGTGGAGTATATACTTTGAACAATGGACAGCAGCCCGATCGAGCAGTAAAGGAGTAAACACTTTGAACAATGGACAGCAACCCGGCCGAGCAATAGTGGAGTATATACTTTGAACGATGGACAGCAACCCGGTCGAGCAATAGAGGGGTATATAATTCCAACACTACTGGTAAATTATATCGTTACTGATAGCACCGAAAATATCTTGCATGAACAAATGAATGTTGTCGTACGAAGAGTAGATTCTGTCATAATTTCAATGTAATGGCAGATGGGGGAGATTGACACTGTGCAGACTGTAATGGCGTAGACAGAGATATTCATAAATTGTTCAGGGCCCTTGTTTTTATCAGTATTAATTGTTGAGTTGAAGACGATTGATGAAAACAAGAAGCTCGCTGATCAAAGCCCAGAGTTTAATTTTTCATTTAAATATATATAATAAAAAATGTGGTTCTAATTTGTATTATTGTCTAAAATCGACTCTGCCAGAACTGACCTGCTAACACAAATGAAGAGACCGAGCCATCGAGGGACTCTTTTAGAGATCTCCCATAAATGGATCATTGGGTCCAAAATCGTATATGTACGATTGTTCTCTGACTGGGCCCATTCTGCATAATCTTTACTCTAATTAAGACCCAGGAATTCCAAGTCATTACCGTGTAATTGCACAGTGGTGTCATGATGGCCCGATTACAGAGTGGTCGGGCCAACTACGCAACAGTGGTGTCATGTTGGCCCGATTACAGAGTGGTCGGGCCAACTACGCAACAGTGGTGTCATGTTGGCCCGATTACAGAGTATTCGAGCCAATTACGCAATAGTGGTGTCATGATGGCCCGATTACAGAGTGGTCGGGCCAACTACGCAATAGTGGAGTCATGATGGCCCGATTACAGAGTGGTCGGGCCAACTGCGCAACAGTGGTGTCATGTTGGCCCGATTACAGAGTGGTCGGGCCAACTACGCAACAGTGGTGTCATGTTGGCCCGATTACAGAGTGGTCGGGCCAACTACGCAACAGTGGTGTCATGTTGGCCCGATTACAGAGTGGTCGGACTAACTACGCAACAGTGGTGTCATATTTGCCCGATTAAGGATTGGTCGGGCCAACTACGCAACAGTGGTATCATGTTGGCCTGATTACAGAGTGGTCGGGCCAACTACGCAATAGTGGTGTCATGTTGGCCCGATTACAGAGTATTCGAGCCAATTACGCAATAGTGGTGTCATGATGGCCCGATTACAGAGTGGTCGGGCCAACTACGCAATAGTGGAGTCATGATGGCCCGATTACAGAGTGGTCGGGCCAACTGCGCAACAGTGGTGTCATGTTGGCCCGATTACAGAGTGGTCGGGCCAACTACGCAACAGTGGTGTCATGTTGGCCCGATTAC